>JAOWAW010040458.1:0-17395 GCA_028565695.1 Nicola tetela | reverse complement strand
AAGGAAGAGGCCCAAAGTTGTGCTAACAATTAATAACTATTGCACCTGATTGGTAGTTTACATAAGTGACACTGAAACACTTTTAGCAGCCCAACTAGATGTCATGACAACTGTGGAATTCCACATGCATGATGCTTTGTGTCAGCTCTCTGTTGCAGCTGCTCTAGCTGTTGAACATGCTAGCAAATCTACCAGTGTACATATACTGTACAGTGCAGTAGCTGGTATGTCAGTCAGCATATCATTAAACCAGCCTGGAATCACAATACACCAGTATGCTAGTTTATTTTTATATTATTCACTTTGACATTTTGGTATTCACATAGCATTCTCAGATGTGCTCCAAGAAAACCAGAAATAAAAACGATTGCATTTGATAATGTATAGTTTGACATTTGAGAAAAGCCATGCTATGATCATGATGATTGCTAATTGTCTACAGTAAGTAACAACAAATTACAAGAAATTCTTATTGGACAAGTCCCAGTGAGAAAATGCACATTCTGAGAGGGCTTTGTTATTCATTCCCTTCATCAGGCAATAAGAGATAGTGTGTACAATACCAGAAGCATACAACTGAAGACAGAGACATTGACACATGTATCATGCATCAGGGTCACAGTATTGTGCAGACAAACAGCTTGTCATGGTATTGTGGAGGCAAACAGCTGAACTGAATTGTCAGTATGCCTTCAGATTGTCCACGCTTGTCACATGCACATGATGTCCTTCATGTGTTTTCTTCAAATGAGTAATCTTGTTTGTTATCCTACTGTGGGGTTGCATTCGTATGTCCTTTGGTATACCCAGCACCATTTGACTCAGTGGGCACAACCCACCTACTGAATCTTTGTTGCTGGATGTTTCTTATCATTTGTGCACTCTTTGCATGTGAATTACCGTAAATTGATACACATTTTCACATGGTATTAATTTTCACATTTTCAGTCGAAAATTCTTTTGCAGCAAGCCTACAAATGTTCAGCATCAATGTGCAGCTATAAATGACCACTTATCAATAAGCACCCGACAGTTACATACACTTACGCAAGCATTGCTTACTGATGTATGGAAATGCATTTAACTGGATTTAGCAGAGATTTTCACCTGGTACTTAATTTCACACTTTTGTCAAACATGCGAAAATAAATACCGTGCAAAGTTTGTATATCTTCACACAGCAGTTGCTGATATTTAATTATTCAACATGCACACATGCACAGTCGCACACATACTTCCTGTAGGTGCTGACACACAAATATCATACAGCTATCTAACACATCACTTACACAGCAGATCACATCTGTCACAAAATTTCAAAAGAACAAGCCTACAAAGTGTATGACATAGGGATGGAAGGATATGTGTATGTTTTGACTCTTGAAAGATGAAAAATCTGTCTTAGAAAGCAGTTTTATCTATAGACAAGGCACAACACACTTGCAACCAACTGCTCCAAACGTATGACTGCATGCACTCAAGTAACAAGACATTTCAGTTAGTCAATCTAACCATGCTCATGGAAACCCTGAAATACTTGACTTCCCACATGTCCAACCCATAGCTTGAACATTCTACAGCAGACAAAAACTACTACCACAACTTACAAAGCAGAGGTTTAGCACACAAATTATTCGTAACTGAATTGTAATATTCACAAGAAACTATTATACATATAGTTGGGAACTTGGTGATGATAATCTGATAACTTATATATACATGTGGTCTAAGAAAATAGTATGGATGAACATTTTTTTTCATGATTTCTTATCTTCGCTATTGTAAGTACGAGTTCTCCTCTTCGTCCACCAGGCGAGAATCTTCTCCAACCTCTTTCTCCGCACGGTCAACGGCGGATTGTTGAAGTCAATACGGTTTTCACCCGCTTCGGTAATCACGTATGGAGTGAGAGCATTAACATCGCGCACTATTAAATTCGCTGTCGTGCATTTGTTGCAAAACTGAATCCCTCCGCGAGCAAACGCTTCATCGAGCAAGGCAGCGTCTTCATCTGCTTTCTTTTCCGACCATCGAGAAAACAAGGCAACGCAAATATGACCAACCGCGAGACAGCCACCTACGGCTAGAGACATTGCCATACCATTCCCCAACGTCAATGTGCTCATAAATCGAACAAAACATCCATGCGCTAAAGTGTGATAGCTCAACAAAAATCCCAATGGCTGAAGCAGCTCTGAAAGTAACGAGTCCCCTCTCTGGACATGACTTAGTTCGTGAGCCAGTACAAACAACCTCATCTCTTCGCTGGGAAGCATAGCTCGGTGCATCCGGTATTCAATTAGCTCAACTCCTTGCAATAAACTTGGAGACTGGAACGGAGCATCCGCAAGGAAATAGCGAGGTAGTGCAATGTAAGCTCCACCTCTCGTACTAAGACATCCGTGGCTTTCTGGATAAGAAAATCTTGATCTGCTTACTACAACTTTTAATCGGTCGGCGTTCTTCAACTTTATTCGCGACACCAGACGCTCAATTTCCTCCTTACGTTTTCCCTCTGGTAACTCTTCATATTTCTCACTTGACAGCTGACAATGGGAATTTTCCACAAAGTAAGGCAAAGCCTTGTAAGCAGCGACTCCTCCTGTAAAAACAGTGATTAATATCCTCACTTTCCCAGCAAAACGGACCCTTGCCTCTGCCGCCATTCTCGAATCATGTCAGATTTTGTCAGTTGCAGTTGAACTTGGACCAGTAAGCGCAACGGGGAGGCTCGTTAAGTTCCTTGAAAAACGCTGGATAGGAAAGGAGATGGGTGGCTTGAACCGCCACTTCGCTTGCCCGGCACCGGTCACGTAGCAACTGTGCTCTCGAGCCCGGCCCATGCACGGGAAACTTGTTTGAATTCAAGCACTCGCATGTGTGAGCTCATGAAATTTTTATTCACTGTATTCAAGAACACGATCAGACAAAACCTGAAATCACCAGGTGTTGCTGTTTATTTATTTACTTCAGTACAATTTTTTTTTGGGGGGGAGGGGAGCTTCACTAGGATTGTCCAGTGGCAGTAGCATTTTGCTATACTGACAGTTTAATCCCTCTCCTGGGCCTAGGGTGTAAAACAGAAACTAGTACATGATGCTGCTCATGCGTGTGTAAAGGAGAGAACTGAACTGACCACACTTGAAGTGTTAAAAGTAGCAAAAGTTGTGGAGAGGGGGAAGAGAGCAATTGCTCACAGAACATATCTGAACTGAGAATGCACCACACAACTAGCTATGAAAAACAGATGCACTGTTAACAGGAACTATGCACTGTTAACAGAAACTATGCATTGTCAACAGAAACTATGCACTGAACAGGAACTATGCTTCAATGGGGCTATTAAAAACTGATGCACTGTTAACAGGAACTTTGCTTCAATGGGGCTAAATTTTAGAAACAGTTCTACCCAAGAATGACAGTGCCAAAGAAAGACAGGAAACATGTGGACTTGCAACTTGGACATTCAATGCTGTGGTCAGTGATCTACACCTGTATGCACAGCGGTTACTTGCATTTGCATGAAGGGCAGGGATCAGAGAGATGGTTTATGTAGCAAGAACCAGATGATGATTATTCACGAGATGATGATCATTCACTATCATGTGGCCATATGTATGCACATATATTATACATGGTGGAGCTTGTACTTTCACTTCCATGGAGTTAATACATGTTACATGAGAATATTAATCTTAGCAGTTATTGTGCACACTGGCCCAGCGATTGAGAGAAATGTATGGTACCAAAGTATTTTAGTTATTGGAATAAAAAAAAAATTCACAGTAAAGTGATAATCATTGTTTGCAAGCAAGTAACACAGTTATTTGTACCTCTTGGATAAAAACAGAAGAATCAAGTTATGAAATGCTGCATCCAAAATAATTTCGGTTACATTTTTTTCATTGCTCATATTCTTCAAGTCCAGTGCTGCCGTACCAGAGATCTTCACAAACCAGCCCTGACCATGATACTTTTTACTGGTGTCATATCACGTACAGGAATTTGCTATGGACCACACCCTTCACTGGCTCAAGGCAGGCTCGCCCTGCAAATTTGGCTGCAATGATTCTATTAATAGTTCAGTCATTGGGGAAATCTGCTGCATAACACCATATATATGTACATATGGTGGTGAGAATGATATCTTTCTCTTTTTATTTGAAAGGGACAAAATTAACCAGAGAACCTGGAGGAAAACCTGGAAATGGGCCAGGAAGAAACTACAATTGAAACATGCATGGCTTGTGCCGAATTCAAACTTGATACACACGTGCACTGTGGTCAATGTCAGACACTTTATCACATCTGTCAACCCACACCTGGCTAAAATAAAAAATACAATACATAAATTTAGTACATAAACTGTATGCAGTGGAATTGAAGGTTTTGTCTCGCATTTTGAAGCAGAAAGTAACAAATATTTGATAGTTTATGTATCCTAGCTTTCAGATGTGTACTGTTGTCTTTTATGACTGCTGGAGCCTGAGGCATTTCTGGCGAAACGTCCCATGAACACAGTTTCTTAATTGTGACTGGTGTGATGGAAAATCCTCTATGTAACAAAGAGAATATTCCATTTGGTAAATTTCCCATTCATTTGACCAGTACTGGTAGGCAGATGGTCTGTTCACCAGCAACTTATAATCCAATCATATTGACAAAAAAAATTTAATAGGTAGGAATGTAGGCCTGCATGTAGTCAGAAAAACTTCACAAATACTTCATAAACCTGATCGTTCTAAGCCAAGAAACCGAAAATCCATCAAGAAGTGAAAAATCAACATAAGACTACCTCAGAGTTATTGCCCTTGAACGTTTCCAGGGTGCTTAAATTACCGGATGACCAAGAAAGTATAGACACATATATGTGGAATCATCTCTTTCCCCCAAGTTCTCTAAGAATAACTAAACATATGTCATTGCACAGATGCTAAGCATAGCTAGTTCCTGGTAACCATGCTAAAGACAATTGTGGTGATTCTCTTGCATAAATCGATACCCAGAGATTTCTGGTTTTAAAATGGTTGGAGGGTAGTAAAGAGGCCACGCAAAGACCAGCGTGAGGCCGTAACATCTTCACTCCGAGGAATATCAAGCATCAGAACAGGCCCATCTCCCCGCGATGAGTTGGAATGGTAGCATGGACAGCTAAATGGCTGCGGACCCATGACTGGAGTTTCTTGGCCAGTTGGGGCCATCTGTTGGTCACGAGTAACAGCCTGAATGTGGATGACTGGTAGAGGTGAAATGTAAGGACTGCGTGGACAGATGTCCAACACTTCACCAGAGCCAGACATCTTGTCCCAAGCACAGCCCCAAATGTACAGACCATAGATGAAAATTCCTCGCTCAGGGCAATCACGCAGCTGCAAGGAGGAGCAGAATAGCAAACACTAAAATTGCATGTACTGCAAATCTTAAAAAATTTGCAAGCCACCAATTTCAAAAAGTTTTCATCTTCAAGTAATTAAAGGCTTTTTAGTTTTGTTAAGAATGATGTTCAGTCAGCACATCGCCATATGCTGTACATATAACCTGGATATTTTCATATCCTCTTAATAATCAGTTTTTGTAGCATTAGGGAAGGTTTTTGTACTATTAGGGAAACTTACAGAAATGAAAGCATACAATTAGCAATTTTTGCAATTTGAAGAAAATTGCCAAGTTTAGATGCTGCAAAAAAATAGTTGCTTCCAAAAACTACTGCAAAACAGAAGGAAGAGAACCTGTTATCTCTTTCTCCATTTTTAAATATTAATAGCAATTCATTATCACTGGAGTGTGTAGTTTCATGTTCTTCAATGATTACTGTCTTTCTCGAGCCCACAAAAAAAATCAACCAGACTAAATTAAGAGAAATGCAAAAATGAGCTGCTGCCAAACGCCCCATGTCCGGAAATCACTAAAATGAGTTACTGCAAATAACAATTGCACCAAGGTAACAGCAAAAATTTAGAGGGAACATGCAAGGGAGAGAAAGAACATGTCAGCTAAAGAAAAAACAAAATAGATATCTTACTCCTCCATAATCTGCTCCCAGCAGACTGACACACAGTTCAATTTATCTTGTGTAAGAGCCAGATTATATTCAAGATGTCAAACAATCTAACCCACAGAAAATGCATAGGCTCACATGCTGACGATCACGATTTGTGATTTCTGCTTGGATGACAAATGGTTCAGACACTCTTCCCTCTTGCTGTCGGTGAGCCTCCTGATCAAGAGCAGGACACAGACCCAGACACGCACCCACATTATACACACACAAACATGCACAAAGTAGTTGCACTCAGGAACACATGGTGCAAACATACTTCTTTGTTTTGCTGTACCATTCAAAAGAAAAAAAAGTATGTAATATATTCATTCTGCACATCCATACTTGATCAACCCACTGACAGCAAAGAACAGTACCAAAAAGAAGAGTGAACAAGTCTAGGCTCATCATAAATATGGTAACCATAGTTACTAGCATGCCAAGGTGTGCACATTGCATAACATGTGTATAGCTAGTAGTGGTAGTAGCAGGGTTGTAGCCAGGGAAATTCACCAGGGGGTCCGGAATCTCCCCTGGGAATATTTTTAAAATTTAAGGTGGCTAACCCCCATTTTTTAATTCTACAACTTTGAGACTGGTAATAAACAACCTCACGACAACCAATATTTTTATATACATTACGTATCAGCGTTGCATAATTGTGCTGAAAGAATTATACAACATTCTGCACAAGTCTGCAAGTAGAGTTAGGACATGCATGCGCACATATAGAAACGAACGAATGAATGGGTAGAACAAAAATCGGGGATCTATGGAAAAAGTTTAGAAAATCTTTGGCTTATCCAGGGAGGGGGGGGGGCGCTGACTTCAGCCAGGGGGCGCTGCGCCCCCTACCCCTCTTTGGCTACAAAACTGTTACTAGCATAGTTGTATACAGCCAGGACTATGGATGTGTTGTACACTAGAGTGAGGAAACTAACAGGATCACTACAACATCAAACAATTAAACTTCAAAACTGACTACTTGCCTGAAGAAGAACTGAGAGCAGACCCCTTGGGTTAAAGAAATCACCGAGCATGTAGACAGGTGTCTTTTCACGACCCTATTACATATCATGGACAAATCAGATGAAAACACTCAGCAGTACTGCACAAAGAAATGTAATATAAACTATTTATCAAGAACGATCAGTTGATGCAGTAAGAGTTGTAGTGAGTTAGTGTCTGGGTGTGAGGCACATAACACGCCCATACGCTGTGTGTGTACTGAATAACTGCTACATGTGTGCTTAGTCAACTACAAGCAGTTTGTAGTAACTTTGTACATCACTCTCTGAGTCTTGTCCTTGCAGCCTTCCTCGCAATTATTAAGTCTCTTAATTCCTCTGTTCCCTCTTTGCTACTTGGCTATATCTAATAAAACTACAATCAGAACAAGAGTCTTATCTTAAGCCATCCCAAGCGCTAGCTAGCTTAAGATTAGACTCTTGATCCCACCTGTGATAAAAGTTTCTCTAGCTGCTGAAAGCGCTGCTGCAGATCCTGCAGCCATTGCTGAGGCGAGCAGTTCTCCCTGCGAGAGCCTGGTCCAGCCATAGCACACCACTTGCTTGGCACATGTCCTTCTTGCAATGCTTGGCAGTAAGAGATTAGTGTTGGTGTTAAGACTCTCTTTGCCATCGCACCAGGTTCACTTACTTCTCGAACAGCCTATCAAGCAAAAACAATTGGCTATGGAAAGTACACCATTTCCTTTTTGCTTTGACAGAGAGTATTTAAACTAATTATAGGTGATGTGAACAATTTGAAGGGTTTTGCACTTTTCCATGAGGAAATTTTGAAAATGGAATTTTGCCTGATGTGGTCAGCAACTGCCTTGGCAAATGCTCAAAAGTTTGCATGTAGCTGATGAAGATGTTTACAGTAAATCTTCAGTTGGGAAGTTAAGGCATGATTAGTGGCCTAGATTAACTTCACACAGACATTGATCGCACATACATAGCAAGCCTGATCGACCACGTGTGTGCCATAACTGCTGGCAAATTATTGGGTCTGCAAAGATAAACATTGGCTAGAACAATGAGCAAGTGAAAGTTTAAGAGGCTGATAAAATGTTCAACAAGAGCGAATGCAAGAGAGAACACCTCAGTCATTCGCAAGAACAGACTCAAACGTTTTGTAGCTGCAAAACGGTCAAATTGGCTTACCAACAGTGTTGATCTGACAGCATTCACCAGTTTGTCCATCATATTCATCTCAGCACACAAGAATGCATTGAATGGAGAAGACGAGACCAAACGTTGACGCCGTTCTTGAAGAAGATCCTGTGCAAAGATTAAAGAAGGCATGAAGCAATGTGCGTGCATCGAGAGCATAAAACCAAATCCCTGCCAAACACAGAATTGACTATCAGGGCAGCTCTTTTCAAGGCCATTCTTGCTTGGAAAATTATTAGTTGGAATCACGGAAAACAAAGGGTGCAAAAGTGAAGTTAAACACATGCCTGATCTGTAGTAATCAACAGTGCGAGACTTTATGATCAGGACCTTAGTTTGACGAAGGCAGATTCTCTGACAATATTGAGTGCATGTCAGAGTGTCCTCTTCGAACCATGATAATCCTAGCTGAAAATGTTCTACTCTGGGCAGAAAGCCTATAACTATAGTAGCACATAATTCACACTCCTTTAATCAAATTGATAACACTCTTGCTAAATTACACTTACCAGCTGGTTAGAAGTTAAAATTTCATACAGCATTGACTTACCTTGTTCCAGCCACGAGGGACAACTCTATTCGAGAAGAGAGTGCTCACAAGCTCGTAAAGGTTGACAGCTTTTACTGGACGCAGCAAAGCTGACACTTGCGTTCCACTTGCTGTAGCCAACTGGACTGCCTGAGGCTTTGAATCTTGTGCACCTCCTGCCTTTCCAAAACGTATGTTTATGCTCTTCCTTCGGGGCTTGCCTTTTGTCTGTGTGGCAGAAACCACTGCCTGTTGTACTTTGCCCTTCATGGTCTCCAGGCAATTGGCCACATCAACACTCAATCCACTAACACAAGAACTGACACCACGGAGAGCTGTACCCTCAAAGAGTATACAGAGAGTGTCAAGAACAGCTTCACCATCTTGCGGCTTGGCCTACAGAAGACACCAAAGAACAAAGTTGTCAGAATGCTCAACTATTCAATTAACAGGTCGTTTTTAGCCCTATAATGTCCTCTGCAAATGTAAGCACACGCCACATGAGACACACATGCACACAGAGCTAACCACTGAGATAGAGCAGTGTCTATGAACTTTGAACATTCCCCACTGCAACTGAATATCATTATCTGGAAGTACAATATAGCCAGGCCATTGTAAAGCACTGTGCTGTTATATATATATATATATCATTGATATTATGACTCACTTCTGGAGTCGGATGAAGCCCACAGACTTCAGCTGAGTCATGCAGCACCCACAAGCCAGCTTCTGCCTCTTTCAATAATGTGTTCATAGTTGTGTTAGTGCCAAAGAGAGTGTCGGGTAAACGATAACGAACTGAAAACAAAAACATGTAAACCAGAAAAAGAGAAAACTTTAAAGTAAGAACAATATTTGGAAAATGAGGGTTATTTGGATGACAGCTAAATAGTTATCAGCTGTAAGAAAATAAACTTGCTGATAATGATTAATTCTACCTAAACCAGGCTCTCTCTTATAGCCTGTACACCACAGAAATCTCTGAACTCTAAGTGATCACTGGACTTAAGAGATTCTGACTGGGTAGCCATGACAACAAAGTAGCCATGTCATCAAGAGGAAAATCCCAGCACACCAGTGGCAAGAAACTTTATTGCATGAGAAGTCTTGCCAGAAATGCCTCTGGCTTCATCAGTCATAAAATGCGCAGGTATACAGAAGGCTAGATATGTATACTTTCGTGATATAGGTGTAAGACTGTGACCATTGGGAGATGAGTGCATGGGTCTCTGCTTTCCCAGAGCTGATTAAGCCTCAGAACTCATGATTTGGTTTGTATACACCTTACTCCTTTAATCAAATGTACATACAGGATTAGATCTCACATTTCGTGGAAATGTGTTGTCACATGTTGTGCAGTTTTTAACACCTGGTAGCATGCACTCATCTCCCTAGTAACCATGGTAACAGTCTCACATCATAATGCAATGGCATAAGCATCCTAGCCTTTCATGACTAATGAGGCCAGAGGCATTTGTGGTGAAACATCTCATACAAAAGTGTTTCTTGTGACTGGTGTGCTAGAATTTCCTCTTCCTATTGTGTAGGTGGTCTTACCTTTGGTGAGCTCTGATTCTCGCCTGACAGAATTGGACGAAATCCACACGTCTACAATGGCACTGATTTGTTGTAAATCAATGGCATCAACCATGAGACCACCGTACACAACCTGAAAAAAAACGAAGGGTTCCAACACACAGCTGTTACAAAATGTTGAAACCATTCAATACCTGAAAACAGCTGGCTCTTTTTGTGATTCACAAACATTTCCCCCAAAATACCTTGACCTCAAAGAATCCTGTGACCCAAAATGTTATGCTACTAATCATCCCAACTTATGTACTAAGCCACGTGCAAACACATGCCTGCACACAAGCACCAATGTGCACTAACACACCGCATCATACTCATGCATACACACAATTCATGTTCACATATTAGTGCATACCATATGCATACACAGCACTCACACATGTACACACCAACACTATACTAGCACCTGTACACATAAACACATGCACTAGTCTATCATCAGTGTCGATGTCTGCCCTTTCCCTGCTATTCTACTGCACACCAATTATTGTCTATGTGCTTTTACCTCCGACAACATACAACGAAGTCCAGCCCAAGAGACAGTGTGAGCACCCAAGCCACTACCAGCCTGTGCTTCAAGAACGTCAGCCAATCGAACCTCCTCTGCCACCCAACGAAGAGATTCCTATGAAAACCACCAACAATGTACTAAATCAGCATACAACCAATGGCTTTCATGAAAAAGGACAATAAAGTGTCCTTCAGCAACATCTAAATGTTCTCTTTTATGCTCCAATGGTGCAAATTAGCTGCACTAATAACATACCCAAAGATCCACCGAGTCCCACTGATAGGCAGTTGTAAATCCCACTGTGCCTGCACGGCTACGTAACAACAAGACACTGTGTAGAATGCAGAGGTTGTGTAGGAGAGGTAGCCATTCTGGGCGAGAGCTCTCGGCAAGCACAGCGTTGTCGAGCCATGCAAGTCCACGCAAAGAGCAGCGTGCTACAGACTGCAGTACAACATACACACAAAGAGTTCCATCACTGTATATTTGTGTGTGCATGTGTGTGCTTGTGTGTGAGTGTGTGTGAATGCATGTGTTTGTGTGTGCGAGAGAGAGAGAGAGTGTGCATGAGTGAGTGTGTGTGTGTGTGTGCGTGTGTGCGTGTGTGTGTGCATGGGTGTTTGTATGGGTACATGTGTGCACACACATGGGCACAAGTGATTTTGCATACTATCAATGCATACATTTGATTCTCTTGTATGTTACAGATGTACCTTAACCATATCTAGCTATAAAACAACAGCCCCGTCACCCATACCTTTGGCATGTCAATGGCCAATTGAACCAAGTTTTGGCGACCATGCTGAGGTAGCTGATCCATGCAGTCCTGCTGAATGGATAGCCATAGGCGGAAGTTTGGATGTGCAGTTGTGGCTTCCGTTAACAGTGCCAAGAGGTGGCCGATGAGCCACGGCCTGTACTGTACATCTGCAAGGAACACCCACTGACCCTGCACACAACCGTAAAACAGCACACAAACACAATATTTGGTCCTTAGTGCACTGTTTTGTTGACATCACACAGACATACACAAATTGATGAAGCAGCAGTGGTGGTAAGAGTGTATTTTGGTGGTCAGTTCATATTTGATATGCCACACATGGCATCGCACTCAAAACTGTATGCTTATACTACTCATAAGACAAGCAACAAGATAGCTACATACAATTCATGTGTAGCTGAAAGGCATGCAAAGGCAGACGAACATTTTTGAGAAAGGTGAGCGACCATGGGTGGGTCTGAAACCACCACCAAGTAATAGCAGCTGCGCACACCGCAAATGCTTTGTTGCAGCACATTGTGATCTCATTCATACTTTCCTAACAGACTATGCACCGTGCCATAGTCATGTGCCTGGCTTGTGCTACATCTTGTGGCTCACATGAGAAATACATGATTACAAGTGTATCAATGACATCACCACTGCTGCATGAGGTTCTTCCCTCCATGAAGAATTGTTATTTTCATTACCAATCATTATGAAATAAACTATAGACTTTGTTACAGATTTTGATATTTCCTTCTATGGAAAAGCTAGTAGCCACTTAAGGGCAGAAAAACTCAGTCAGAACCGAACGAGTTGGAATTTTAAACTTCTGGAGAAACATTGTGTATATAGGCATCCAAAGTGAACTGCCAAACATTAGGAGGGTTGCCACATCTTTCAAATTGAAAATCGGAGCTCCAATTCTCTCTAGGGGTTACAAGGGCATGCTCCCAAATTTTTTTGAAATTTTAAAGGCCAAATTGCCAATATTGGGTTTTCAAATAAAATTTGCTCGAAATCCACCCAAATGGAAGATGCTATTTTAGTTGCTAAATATTGGAGCACGACTGGCCATGTTTCAGAGCTGGCAGTTAATTGGGAGTAATTTTTCAGAGCTGCTCCTAATTTTTGGAGCATGTGACAACCTTGCATTGCATGCCTTTCTCAAGGCATAACATTAAGAGAAATTATGGGAATTTTTGAAATTTTTGGTTTCAAATGTGTCATGTACCACCTGCTTTAACTGAACAAAGCTCAGTGCCCATTGCTAGGTCAGACAGTCATTCTGGGAAGATGAAACCATGTTACTCTTTTCCTTGAAATCTGTGGAGCAACCCCAATCACCCTGAGCTGGCATTAATAAAAGTAAAGGCAGAGTGTATGACTTGCCTCGGTCATTGCCGTGGCAACAACGTTGAGGATGGCTTCTTCCTCGTGAGTAGCTAGGTACATCAAAGGTGTGCTGTGCAGGACAACCTGTTGAGAAAAGAAAAAGGAAAGGGCTTACCCTCATTGGAGAACTTTGAACCAAAACCAACAAGTATGGACATGACTCATTTTGCTGGCATATCTATATAGTAATAGGCCTACACAATTTACCCTTCACAGAAGACGCACCTGGCCAATGAAGTCAGAAACTAAACAGATAACTCTGAATATCAATCATTTATTCCAGACTCATCGTGAAGAAACACTGCATCCTAACTATACCCATGATCAATTAATATTTGATGATAAATCACCAGCCATGTTTGATAAATTCAAACTATTGGCCATTCAATACAAGCAGGTCCTTGGTATTAAACATACCACACATGAGCCATGTTAACATGAAAAAATTGCTCTTACCTGTTGTCGTTTGGCCAACATATGAACCATGACATGAGCATTGCTGGCTTCCGTGCCATACACCAGTAGAATAGCATTCCTATTGCCACAGATTTGACTAGCAAGTGGCAGGTCGGGCTGGATAAGCTCTGCCACATACCTTGAAGCAAAAGAAAAGAGAGGAGAGCCTTGATCAGAAAATCAAACATCCAAATGAAATAGAAAATGTCTGGCCTCAACCTGTTATGCTTCATCTAACCACAAACTATTTCAGTCATATTACTGGCCTTTGGGGTAAGATTCTTATGCATCCATACACACCATGAACTTAAACTATATGTAAGGGGCCATCCCATATGCTCGCAGAATATGGACAAACAAAAATAAATTCATATAGAAATACACCCCTCCCCCTCTGCAAACGACAGTAAGATGACACATACGATATACCTAATGGTATGCGGATGGTGTCACTATTGGTTACATTTATAGATGGTGTGGTTACTAGTAGTCATGACAGTAGGTCAGGATGTAGATCTTCATTATGGATAGTGTGGTGTATTACCGTTTTCAAGTTCTTTGCGACATGGCGTCCTTCAGCGCCAATGCCCAGCACTCACCGCTTGTTGTCCAGGCCATGCACATTATAAGCATGATTAATATGCGTGTAGCCAGCCCACCGTGTGGGTTCTCTATATCTCATGCTGGCCCTGGGCAATAAGCAGTGCTGCACTGGGCCACCATGGGCACTGAAGGCCACGATGTTGCAACCAACTCGAAAATAGAGATTGCTTTGTAGGCGCCAGGCGCGTCACCGGTAGTCTACCCTCAGCTGTTCCTGGTCTAGCTCATGCTTATCGAGGTCTCTGGTTTCAATGAACAGACACTATATCATGTCGATCGCGAATGAATTTGTGTCACCCCTCCTCCCCCCCCCCCCCTCATACAAATCTGGTTTCATTTGGCCGTGATTCGCAAACTTATGCTATGGCCTCTAATTAAAAAAGCACAGATGATTATTGCTGTCATAAGTGATTGCTGCCGACCAGTCATCAGACATTAAATGCTTGGTTTAAGTGCGAATTGGGATGTGCAATATCTGGACGTACCCACAATGTCACGACATACATATAGTCAATATCAGAACACCATAAAGTCTCACGAAGTTGCACCACTCATGGAGGACACGGAGATTAATGAATGCACAGCGAACTGCAGCCGTGTGCACTACTAAGCTATATACTGTAGAATGGCTAATTTTGGCAGGGAAAATAAATTTTTAGCAGTTTTTAAATAGACATCTGTTAGTGAGGATTAATTTTAGTGATGTGACTTTTTCCCATTGACTTGAAAAGAAAGAACTCTAGGTACATGAATACATTGTGTCCTCATCATCGATGTCTGGGCCATGATGTACGCACGATATGGGTCACTGTTGGCTGCACACATATTGAGCATGTTCATACAGTGTACAAGGATGCAGGCTTTGGACAGTGCGAGCACCCAGTGCTAGGCATTAATTGAAAGATTCGATGTCAGAAGCATGTGCAGGCTGAAAACAGCGGTAGATTGGGGCAAGTTTTTCACACTAATCCTATTCTGTCCCATTTTTTTGTTTATCCTACTGGCAGAATAGTTTAATCCGAATTACAAAAAAAGTTATCCACTGGTACCTCTAGCTCTTGGATCTAGGATCAGGATAAAAATTGTCTTCCAAAGCGTGCGGTCAGTCGCCAACCGGCAAATTACGTGCAAGCACAAGCGCACTCATGGCAAGGCTGCAGCACTGCGCAGGACCCGCAGGTTCACCAGTCACTGCGTACTGCAGCTGGACGCAGATTTTTGAATACGCCATGGATAGCTGGCTGATCCCAGGCCTTATACCAAACTGAATAATCTTCATTTTCTTATTCACCCAACCTCTGTGCGTCATTTCCACATGCTACTCGTAAATATAGAACGGCATAATAGCAAATGCACTTGTTTTTGGTTTTGGTGAACGCATAGGGGACTGATCCAAACACCTTCGCATGTGTTTGCCTACAACTTGCTTTTCAACATTTTAATCTAGCGGGGCAAATTTGAAAAACGAAGCTGTTGCTAAAATCGCTAAAATTTAACCATTGCTAAAGTTAGCCATTTTACAGTATACTGCATCTTAACTCAAACAGGCATCTGTGGATACACACACACACACACTGTTCTTTCTCTCTCTCTCTCACACACACATCACTATCTCATAGCTATACCACAGCTAAAGGTTCAAACCCAAAGCTATTTGTGACTGCTGGCATCTTTAATTGAATTAGGGCTGAAAAGAATAGTTCAAATGTTCAAATAATTTGAAAGATTGACACTTCAATAGAATAAAAATTCACTGTATTAGTGGTTGAACGTTCATCAAGGCACATAGACATTGACGTCTATCAGGTCTATATATTCCTATTTCCTACGGTTATGCCGGACACAATGGTACACATTAGCACGGTTCTTACATGCAGGACAGCCGCAAAGACCACGACAGCAGGCACAGCCAACACAGCTAGCTGCACAAGACCTGCACCGGTACAGGTCTGCATGCAGCACATGGCTGCAGAAGATCATGATACTGCAGTCTACAATGTTACACACATACATACTGCAACACAGCTGCACAACATTGAGATACAGTCTACAATGTCACACACATGCGTACTGCAACACAGCTGCACAACATTGAGATACAGTCTACAATGTAGCCTCAAGTTTCTTCCCGTGATCCCAGTTCAGTCGTCTTTCTTTCACTCGTACTTCAAGATTGAACATGACTGTCTGGCCTCAACTGTCATGTTTGGACCACAGGTTTTTCAATAGAAATACTTTGTCCGATGGCAGAGCACTTTGTAAGGCATGCTGCAGTGGATCGTAATCACATTATATTTTGTACACGTACAATTTTCATAGTTTTCACCAGCTGACCTTTTCGTAGCAACAAATATTTGTACATTGAATCAATCTCCTATTCAGAATATCCTGTAACACGACACACCATTCAGACCGCTACGCCAACACGCATGACTCTACACCCCATTGTGCAAAGCAGCCTGCCGGTCATCACTTGCAAGCTGGCTTATCACTTGCGCAAGAACAGAGGGTCCATTTTAAATTTTGGCACTTGATTAGATTAATATCGGTACGTTTGCTTCAACTACAAAAACTATGAAAAATTATCGTGTACGAAATATAATGCGATTAGAGTAACTTCAAGTACAATGGAGCAACAACCAGCAGTCTGTGGATGCATTATCAATAGTGATATCATTTGCACAATGCCTGTACAGTGAATCTACAACCTTGTTCAATTGTTGAGGACAGCTTTGTGAGGGCAGTGTGCCCATGGTACCAGCTGCCAAAGAATGTTCAATATTTGTTCATTTACTGAAACAACTCAGTCAAGAACTTTCATTCGCCAATTTTTCTTTTTGTTTCAGCCCTAAATAGAATGCATGCACAGTAGTCTTAACGCTGTCATCTGTACAGTAACAGACCTCAATTTAGCACAGGGGAAAGCCAAACAAAACTTAAGTAAAATTTACAGCAGGAATTCCCATACTGTTGTCCAAGCACACGTCTGACAAATGCCCACGCTGATGGCAAGAGCCTATCCTTGCGCACAGCACGAACAAGAAGAAGCTGCTGGAAAGGAGACAACCTGAGGATGCAGAAACAGCAATGAGTCAAACCTTGAAGGCATGTGCACAGTAGTCACATGAAGTACAGAACACAAAGAGAGCATCCTACCGTTTGTCTAACCCATCCGGCATCTTGTTGTGTGGTGCATCACTCTCACAAAGCTGTCGCCAAGCCTGCTCACGACCATCCCGGCTCATTCTCTCCAAAGAGTCAACAAACCACGGCATGGAAATAGCCAGGAACTACACAAATAAACATACAGATGCACCAGCTTTGC
>JAOWAW010040125.1:0-17404 GCA_028565695.1 Nicola tetela | reverse complement strand
CAAAGGGTTTTCGACCTGTTTGGCTCTTTTCTCTGCCATATAGACCTGCACTTCTTGCATGATGCCTCCTGAAGTCTCGCCATCATCCTCATCCTCTGTTGAACTCTCTCTGCCAAGAAGCCTTTCCAGGACTTGCTGTGACAAAGACTCCTCTCTCTTGATGCCAGGTTTTGAACTGCAAGGCTGCACAGATTTGGCTTCAGGTCTTGCGCCACCTGCTTTCTTCACCAAAGCAGGGGTAACAGCAACTTTCTCTTCAAATGTCAGGAATGGCAAGTTCTTGTGCCGAGGATCTAGTGCTGATGCCAGGACAGCCAAATCAGTTGCTCTCAGGGAGTCAAGCTCAAAACGAGATTGATTTGAGCAGCAAGTTCACGCTTGACAATTGCAACAATCAACAGATCATCAGCAGCAGCCCTGAGGGTATTGTTGACTAGGCCATGCATCAAAGGAAGGACTTGTGACAATGTGACATACTGCTCACCAGAAAGAGTTGCAGTGACCACCTCCAGGTCTGAGAGCACTTTAACAAAGGATTGAGCTGCTGTCCACTCGCTGCTCAAAAGATTGAGACTTCACCCATCTTTGTCCTTGCTGAGGATGACTGAGAGAGGAGCTTGCAGTTCAACCAGTCACTTCATCATGTAAAACACACTATTCCAGTGGGGACATCCTGTATGAGCTTCTTCGGAGGTTCCATGCCACTGATTTTCTGTTGGGCTGTCAAGGCTTCAGTTGCAAGGCAACTGTGACGGAAGTGTCCAACAATCTTCCGGCACCTTGCGAGGAGCTTGTTGAGGGTCCTGCTGCTGCTTCACTCAAGAGCCGTCTTGATCACGTTCTGCAACTTGTGACAAGCACACACCACACTATCCCACGAGTTCTCCTCTTCAAGCAGTTCTTCTAGAAAGAGAAAAAAAAAACAAGCAACATAATAGGGAAAGCCTTTGTTCATAAAAAAAAATCTTCATCTTGTAATAGTCCTCTAGATCTGAACTTGCTACATGGCCAATCTACTCACTACAACATATAAAACTAACTTACCCGGGCCAGGGTCTACAAGAAACTAAAGCAGGTAACAAAATGATCAAGAATTCAATCTGCTTATTCTGTCATACTTGTGTGGTCATCAACTCCAAGCCACTGGTACACTAATTTCTTGCAACTAAAACATAACCAAAAATGCAACATTCTGACTCACCTGCAAGCTCAACGTTAGCAGCCTGGTCGTGAACTACTGCCGTGACTTTCTCCATTATGCAATAAGTTGATGCCATGTCTTGCAACTTCTCGGCAATCCTCACTCCAGTGTGCTGACCTGCGAACAGAGCAGTCTCCGGGCAGCACGTCTTTAGCATCCACGACTGATTGTCCTTCTCGTCGAACTCTACTGTAATGAAGTGAGCAGTAGTTGTGGCATAGGGCTGGAGGGCGGCACTTGTCCAAATGTCTGAGGTCAGGGCGATGCTGTCTTGACCAGTGAGAAGATCCACCAGCTTCTTCTTCAGTTCCTCATATCGCAGCTGAACGACTGACACATTGTGCGTGTGAGACGGCGGACGATACCCTGGCTCCAAAAAGGTTAGAACATTTTGCAGCCCTTCGTCATGAACAACATTGATTGACCGAAGGTCAGTCCAACACCATCGAGCAAGTAAGTTTGTAATGTCCCGCGAACGAGCTTCAGAGCAAATACGTACTGGGTTTGGCTTTGTCTTGACGGAACAGTCAATCCGCTGCTGCCTCTGTCGCGCCTCTTCTTCCTTCTTCACATGTGTCTTCAAGTGCTCATGAAGATTTGATGTTGTTCCACCGTTGTAGCTCAACATTTTGTCACATACATTGCACACAGCAAGAGTTTTCCCACCTGCGGTCTTCTTTGTGAAGCTTGCCAAATGACTAACCTTGACGCTCGAGAAATAGTGCTCATTCGCAGACATTTGTCTTCCTTGACCTTTACACGTTTGGCAGACGGCTCGCCATCTCTAGGACCCTGTTCACAGTCAGGAGACTCCATCCTCGCTTAGGCTCGAACAAAAGGAAAATGAGGACTGAACAAGATTGGGGCTCCCCAAAAGTCTTTGTGTTTCAAAAGACTCGTTTTAACTTTCAATTTCTTTGGGCGACTGTAGATCATGGTAGATCTACAAGCTGAACCGATATTGAGATCCAGATGACAGCTTGATCATGTTGATCTCTCGTTTGATCGAGATCCTATCGAGCCTCACAATGCATGCTAACCTTGCTGACCATGCTAGCGTGCACCGTGTCGCGATCACGTACATGTATCGCCAACACCCGTAAGACAACAAGACCGTATATCTACGTAAAGCTTGTGGAGAACTGCCATGACAATGCTTGATGATGCTTGTTCCCAGACCCCCTATCGAATCTTTGTTTAGCAAACGAAGGTTTGTTCGAATTTCCTTAACGAATAACATTCGAACCTTTGAACCTTCGTTGCAACCCTAGACTTTCGTCTTTTCTCATGAATTTCACCATGAAGATGGCAAATCAACCCACACAATGTATATATTTTCTGAAAGCTTGATGTAAAAGGAAACCAACAGGCAATATTTGGTGGAATAATGAGTCACGTGATCAATGTTATGATGTAGCAAACTCAAAATGGCGGACTTTACAATGTTTTTCAAAGGGTGTGCTTCATACCTGGTGTCTTTTGAGCTATCCACCTGAAAGTTTCTGCAAATGTCGGTGGCATGAAGCAGCAAAAAGTGTGTCTCAGATTTCCGAGTTTCATTGGCACTTTCTATGGATGGTCTCCCAAACTTTCACTTGAAATTTTCAACTTTGGGCCATTCTAAATCTACTTGGAGCATAATTCAAAAATTCCAAGACATGCTTTTTTGCCGCTTTGCACCACCAACATCTACAAAAAATTTCAGGTGGATAGCTCAAAAAACACCAGATACGAAGCGCGCCCTTGAAAAAATCATAAAGTCCGCCATTTTGAGTTTGTTACATCATAACATTGATCACATGAGTCATTATTCCACCAAATATTGCCTGTTGATTTCCTTTTACATCAAGCTTTCAGAAAATATATACATTGTGTGGGTTGATTTGCCATCTTCATGGTGAAATTCATGAGAAAAGATGAAACATACGTTTATCACTGACAGATCATCCAGGGCCACCTTAATCCATTTCGTTCCTGCATAATTTAGACACAATGATGTGACGTTGAAGTAGCCATGTTTGTAAATATGATGCAGAGGAAGCATGAAGGTCCTTGAGCCTGTATAGCCTTGTACCACTCCAGACTTATCCAGAACTGTTAGAAGCTCATGCTGACAAAGTTTGTGGTCTGTCTAATGCAGCACTTTCAGACCACTAGTTACTGTTTGTGGAGCAGTTCTGTTTTGAAAACATGAAAAATAGGGCATGCATGCACATCTCACCCAGGAAAAGGGTCTAAAAATTATGCTAGTCATGAAACATATGACATCTATTTGTATGGGTTGTAGCAAATCAAGGTAGGTTGCAGTGGCTATGCTGGTGACTTGTTTACTGAAGAGTAGGCACTGCATACAAACATGCAACTTTGTGTTCTGAACAGAAATTTCATCAGCATCATCATACTTTCCCTTGCTCCCATTGAGCCACAGGTCTGCAGATGGCATAATACATTATACGGACAAACATGTAGATGTACATTAGGGCTAAGGTAACATGTTACAGTTTGCCAGTTTATGACTGGCTAAAGTGGAGAAAATGCTTTGACATTTTATGCTATGCAGAGTAAGGAGATACAAGTGTATATGTTCTCAATGTGAGAGGAGAAGATGTAGGTCTGTCTCAAACTTACCAAAAATCGGTATCTCTCTGTTGTCAATTTCTTCTGCAAATGGCCCCTTCTTGTTGATGATCTCACTGAAAATGATTGCGTAGCTGTACACGTCAAGCTTGAAATGATCTTCACCTTCAATTGAATCAAAATCACAGTATGCTCGCAAAAGTTCTGGAGCTGACCAGAGAAGATCTGCAGAAAAACAGCCAGTCACCCTAAATTTAGATTTTTGTTTGCCAAAATTATGTTCCTTTCCCCTCCCAAAGAAAACTGGTGAAGATGCTGGCAAATGAATATGACACTGAAGGAGACTCCATGGTTTTATTTTGTCTTTAGGAGAGTTCGAGCCAGGGCTGCTCAGAATTATCAAGGTTTATCAATGTCTGAAAGGCATCGTGTTGGGAATAAAGTGTATTACAGCAATCACTGACTCCAGCAATATTATGTTTTCAGTCACAATGTTTTGGCCACTTTTCCGTGGCCTTCCTCAGCTAGGTGAATAGGCTTACTGCAACCTACTAGCCAGTTTTTTAACTCAAAGGAACTTCTAGTGTAGATGATTCTAGAACATAACAAACTCTAGGTGTCAATCAAATCTAACCACAGCTTGCTTAGGTTTGATCCTCTGTCAAGGTTCATTGTTTTGTCCTTGCCAAGGTGATGAATCGTTAGCACTTCTCCAACTTTGCACCTGATGGCGTGACTCTACTTCACAACAACATGTGGTTGCCAGTGAATGGTGTGCTGTGTGGTTGCCACATGTTGTGTGACTCCCGACTTGTCGATGTCCCCTTTCTTTGTATGGCTCTGGTGCTCTTCTACCCGTTTCTTGGCTGTCCTCATCATTTCCCCTAAGTTCACCCTTGGGCATTCCGTGCATCCTAACACATATATAACTCCCTTTGAATTAAAAAACAAACAAACTGGCTAGCAGGTTGCAGTAAACATTTTCACCTGAGAAAGGCCATGGGAAAGTGGCCAAAACATTGTAACTAAAAAATAATATTGCTGGAGTCAGTGATTGTTGTAATAAAGGTTTACCAAGTTTAGGAAGACTTCATGGAAGTAGATGGTGAGTATGCAATAGCATTCAAAATAGAACATGGCTATTAATACAACTGCAAAAATGAACATGGCTACTAGTACAACTGCAAAAATGAGCGCAGCTGCTAGTACAACTGCAAAAATGATTACTAACATAACACAAAAACAACTTACCCTCATCCTTCTCATGATGGAAGTAGGATGGTGCACAACTGTCCATAGAGCAACTTTCCACGCTGGGCAATGACCCGATTGAGTACGAACTGGCCACACTTATCCCCGAGTAGCGTGTTGCTTGGTAGTCATTCGATAAGTTCAAAAGACTATCACGACTCATCAGTGTTGATCTTCTGTGTCCTTTGCTTGATCGGCAGGAGATAGAACTGAGCCTGGCTTGGTTAAAGTCTCCATAGCCTGAAGACCGAGCAGTGACTGTGCTTGTCCTTAATAAAATGTTGCCTGTATTGGCTTCACCCGAAATTCTGGGCCTTGACCAGCGCTGCTTTGGTTTGCTGTGCGGCATTGCTTGCAAGCCTTCCTCATCAGATTCAGAATAAAGTAGAGATGATTGCCTCTCACCTCGGTGTCTGCCACTTGGTCTTCGCCTTGAGTAATAACCCTCCTCATCATCGTCAGATGAGTAGTTGCTGCCAATGCTGTATCTTGATCTTCTGTCTTGAAAACTCACTCTGGAGAGACACTGCGACAATCCACCTTGTGCTTCCATTCGGGATGAGTGGCTGGCAGTGCTTTGCCGCGATGGTCGAGACATGATATCAGGGAAAGAGGACTGACCCCCTCTGCTAACCCTGGACCCCCTCTGAAAGCCTTGTGAAACAACACTTGTGCTATCCCTTCCGGTATCCATTGGTGCATCACTGTTTTGATTTTCATTGCCGGATTCATGCTGCAACAGGGTGTCATCCTGATTTTGTTTGGATGGTCTGAACAGACTTAAGAAGGTCTCCATGACAGACCCATGACTACTCAAACTAAATCTGGACAGCTGACTCCTAGATTTTCTCAGGAGCCAAGTTCCTTTACCCTTTGTTTCTTCATCACCTATTGGTATTTCCTCAAAGTTTTCGTGCTCAGCATTGAGCTTTTGAGCATCTAGCCTCGGCCCAAAGTCAGTCACCTTAATTGTCCAACAGTAATCAACAAGACAGTTGGTTGACTTCAGATGGCCATGTACAATATTGTGACTATGGAGATAAGCCATTCCCTGAGGGCAAAAAAACAACAACAACAACAAAAAAGACTCAGAGAGAATGTCATAAATAACTACCAACCACCTTAAAAGCATGACAAGTTGCATGAACACAAAACTGCTCCAGAGATTTGAAGGCAATGACTGCACAACAACCTAAACAAGACTGTGTCTAGTCCGTGCTAAACAGATTGTTAAAAAGAGATTTGATTTAATTGGCCTGGTCTCTCTTTGGTATCTCCTCTCCACTATGTGAATCTGAAAGACTTCCAAGCTTTCCCTGTGTGTGAGCAAATCACCTATGTTAGGAAGGTATACAACAGAATATAGCAGATATTCTGAGTCCAATCTTCGCATGGTGGTAGTTTAATTCTCAGCTGACTATGATGTAAGATTATTGGATAGGTCAATACCTTAGCAATTTTGTTAAATTATTGGATAGGTCAATACTAGTTTGTACAGCAGGCCTGATGACTAGCGGGTGGCCGAAGATGCAGGCATGTAGAATGATTTCTCTCTTTTTGATTTTTCTGTACACCACCGCACCTATACTGAATACCTTGTAGAACATCTACTTGCTTTTCCGCTTTCTCTGTAGCTTGTTCTATTCAAGGTGGGTGTATGGGGCAACTCTCTATTTTTCTAATAAAGAGTATTGTCATCATCTTAGCAATTTTGTTAAATTATTGGACAGGTCAATACCTTAGCAATTTTGTTAAATTATTGGATAGGTCAATACCTCAGCAATTTCTTTTGCAAATGAAACCTGAAATCCCAAGTCCAAGTTGCAAAGCTGATCACTGCTGAGCACATCCTGAACAATATCAGTAATAGAAAAAGAATTTAAAGTTAAATAGGCAATTTGCAGGCAATGAAACAAGATCATTTTCACTGCAACAATTCTGGCTAATCTCTTCAATAACATCAAAACAACAAGCAGTTTTAACAGGTTGATTGCACCCCCTACAGATGCTCGACTCAAAACCTTCCAATTATTATTTTTTTGGCTAAAATATTGGTGGTAAATTTGTTGCTCAAGGCTGCAATCAAAAAGCATGATAAGTTTGGACATGTTCTCACTTGTTGCCAACTGCACATAGTGGACTAAAGCCTGTGATAACAAAGTTTGTTTGAAGGGAATTTCACATGATCTTAACTGCGCAGCCAATCTGCTGGCTCATAAAGACCTGGCATCATGGCTATTTTCGTGGGTTGAGCTCGACATGACCAGATACCTGCATGTCTCGCAAATGTGGAAATTGGATTGTGCTAAGCAGAAGCCACAACACCCTCTGTGAAGCCGGTTCTTTTTGAGCTGGTGAGCTTGAAAAGCCCTTAAATTTGTGTTGTTTTCATTTGGCCAGACACTGGGCTGCCACCCTACGTTCAAGTCCACTGTTGGCTGTATAAGTGATTTATAACAATAAAGAGTACAAATGTATTGACAATTCTTCCGGCATAATTGGGAAGAGTATACTCTTTATTGTGAGAGCTGTTTAGTTTCCCTCCCAGGGATATTAAAAGGCTTCTCTTTATCGTTCACCAAACCAACAAGGCATCATTGATATTATATATGCTCTGTGGCTTCTTTGACCACATATGACCATAACCCTCTACAGGGCATAACATGTAGAATATCTTCAACAGTTTTCTTTTCAGCAGGCCATTAGCTTCTCTTGGCTTGTGGGAGTCAGTTATAACTGAACCTTGGTTCTATTTTATTTTCATCTTTCTCTTTCTTTCTCTTAGCAGAGAGAGAAAGAGACAAACAAGAGCAAAGTGACAGGCAGGAGTGCTGGGGTGGGAAAGTGTGCAGCCAGGAATCTTACTAATTAATTTAAGTGTGCATATATCACCAGTGGGTGGGAAGTTCTGGTTTGGACCACAGAATGGCGAGAACAAGTCCAGCAGACCAAACACTGGGACATAAAAAACGACTTGAAGGCTCACCTGCAAAGATCCCCGTTCACAGTATTCCCACACGACCCACAGCTCACTGGTTGCAGAATTGAACAGCGAAGCCCCAAGAACTCTGGCGACATTCTCGTGATGGTGTGTTGACATCTAGGAGAAACAATCAACTCTGCCAATAAGAACTGAATTTGCATAGAAACAATATTAGATCTAGACGCACTGGTACGTCCTTTAATCGGTTAATACTCTAGAAGCCTCCTTGTTTCACTTCTTCTACATGACTGTTTACAACAAGTAAAAACTTGTTGCAAACAGAACGCCTGCACACCTGGGCAGAACTGCAACAGAAAAGCATTAATACGTAAATTTTGCTGAACAATTGCAAACAAGACACCTATTATTGATGCATGCACCCAACACACAAATACGCACGTGTGCCCATTATACTGATTTGTACCATAGATAACTCTGTTGTTTTCAATCTCCAGGTGGGATGTTTTTAACTCCTTTTTTGCTGGCTGCCTTCTCACACCTCAGACCAAGCAGCTCTGGTACTTACTTGCAGAAGTTCCTCCAAAGTCTGCCGGGGAAGGTCAAGCTCCCGCTCAACAGGCTTTCGAAAACGAAATTTCTTCACTGCCACTTTTTGATCCTGTAACAGAAATAAAAGAAAATGACTCCTCTGATTATGAAAATAAACACAGAGATCTTCTATTAGCAGCCAAACTGTCATTTCAAATGGTCACATTATCTAGTTTCAGCTTCTTTTGCTTAAGGCCATAGCTTTTAAATTTGTTGTTTCTCATTAGTACCCACCTAGGTTTTAAAAACTTTTGGCAAAACAAAACAAAGAATTTAGATGGTGAAATGCGACCCACAACCAGCATTTGACATGTTGTTCATGTGATTCCCCAGCCCACTCCTGGTTTCATGCTCTGATACTGATGCATAATGCGTAGATCATGCGGGTTTCCTGCATAGCCCATGGTTTTTGTACTCTGAAACTAGCATATGACATGTCCCCCTTCTCCTCAGTCTTCTCATTCTTCTTCTAAAGCCGTTTTTACCCATTTTGATAATCTTCATCTTTTTTCTCCCCTTTCCCTTAATTTTTCAGAACAAATCAACTTCACAAAATCACATGAAGAAACTTTCAAACAGATATTTCAGTGTGATTAAGTGTCAATTACACATGTATCCTACTTTGAAATTGTCAGGAATCTAAAAAAAGTAATGTTGGATCTTTTTGTTTTTCTTTGCTGGTTTGTTTTGTTTTGCCCACAGCGTTTTTTTCCATTTTGATCTGTTGAGAAACAATGAATTTAAAAGCCATGGTCCAATGTCCAAAACTCTTGACATTACCCAGCAGTTAAAGTTTACAACAACTTGCACTATCTCAGGCTTAGTAAGGGATTTTCTGAAAGAGAATAAAAGCTCTGTTGATCTGCACAACAGTCAGAGAAAACAAATGAAAGGGCAAGTTGCAGTATTAGAGCCTCACCTCATATGAACCGATCCAGCAACGGCGACTCTGAGACATTTTGGTGGATGAAACAGCAAATCGATCCCATTTCAACGATGACATCGACATTTGTGATGAGCTCCTCCGCTTGTTTTGGCTATCCCTCGACTTCTTTCTTGAGAGTGTTATGTTTCTTTTAATTACTCTTGTGATCGAGGTTGGCGCCGGATCCTCAGCCTGACACAATGCCAGGAAAATGCATAATCAACAGTCACCAATCACAGCGGTGAAGAGTATGATGTTTAACCACACCTGTATGAATTTGACTGTAACTGTACCTTTGATTTGGAAGCTAAGTTTAAGCCGTGGAGTGATAATCAAATGCTACCACATTATTCAAGGCTGATGCAAGTTGCTGTGGGCGCTTGGACTCAGTAGTGAAGTAAAGCCTTGCACATCTTCAGAATGCACCAAAAGACTTGATGTGGAGAAAATTGTGTTGAAAGCTGTACACAATATCTACATGTACTAAGCTTAGTGTGTTTCCCAGACTACCAAAAATGGCAGTTTGCTAAAATTGAAGATCTAGAGTATGGTGAATGTGGCTCTTCAGAATGAACACTCATGCGCAGATAAGTGTGTTTTATTGGTTGTCACATCCAGGTTGGCCCCTGCTGCATGAACCCTTTGTGGCATAGCTTCTAACTTCACTCCCTCTTGCCTGAAGACTTGCTGTATGGGTTTAGATGATCATGAGAAGAGCTTCTTTCTCAGCAACTCATTCCCCTACATCCTTAAGTTTCACCTACTGTGCCACCCAGTGGTTTCAACTCATTCATTTGCTCAGCAGCTCAAACATTCTCTTTACGTGGCTTCTGAACTGCATTGGCGGTACCTTCCTCACGTTGTTTGTTGTAGCTTATTTTTGCTCAATTGAAAATAGTTTGATCCGCAGCTAAACAAAGAACATGAACTTTGAATGCTGATAATGAAAATCAAACATTTTTGGTTTGCTGTGGTGGAGACTAAATCACTGGGTGAACAGAACCTAATTAATCATATTTCTCTTACACACCCTTATGTTTTGTTTCTGCCATGTGGTTTTGAGCAAGACATCTTTGTGCTGCAAAGGGTGATGGGATATAAGCATCTGGCAGTGAGTATATACATATTTTTTATCACAATGCAGATGTGTATGTGCCCAATTGCTGTTGCATTGATCCCTCACACTGCTATCAATGAAACTGCATTGACATCTGTATAATATACCGCTGGCTGGACAATGTCAACAATTCTTTTTCCTCAAACTCAAGATCAACCACGTAGAAATCAAAACAGTTGGCCCCTGGCCAAAGAACTAAAACTCACTGACCTCATTGCTGTCGGAGGCTATAAATTGAAGATCTAGAGTATGGTGAATGTGGCTCTTCAGAATGAACACTCATGCGCAGATAAGTGTGTTTTATTGGTTGTCACATCCAGGTTGGCCCCTGCTGCATGAACCCTTTGTGGCATAGCTTCTAACTTCACTCCCTCTTGCCTGAAGACTTGCTGTATGGGTTTAGATGATCATGAGAAGAGCTTCTTTCTCAGCAACTCATTCCCCTACATCCTTAAGTTTCACCTACTGTGCCACCCAGTGGTTTCAACTCATTCATTTGCTCAGCAGCTCAAACATTCTCTTTACGTGGCTTCTGAACTGCATTGGCGGTACCTTCCTCACGTTGTTTGTTGTAGCTTATTTTTGCTCAATTGAAAATAGTTTGATCCGCAGCTAAACAAAGAACATGAACTTTGAATGCTGATAATGAAAATCAAACATTTTTGGTTTGCTGTGGTGGAGACTAAATCACTGGGTGAACAGAACCTAATTAATCATATTTCTCTTACACACCCTTATGTTTTGTTTCTGCCATGTGGTTTTGAGCAAGACATCTTTGTGCTGCAAAGGGTGATGGGATATAAGCATCTGGCAGTGAGTATATACATATTTTTTATCACAATGCAGATGTGTATGTGCCCAATTGCTGTTGCATTGATCCCTCACACTGCTATCAATGAAACTGCATTGACATCTGTATAATATACCGCTGGCTGGACAATGTCAACAATTCTTTTTCCTCAAACTCAAGATCAACCACGTAGAAATCAAAACAGTTGGCCCCTGGCCAAAGAACTAAAACTCACTGACCTCATTGCTGTCGGAGGCAAAGAACAGCTCTTTCAGGTCCACACGCCACGGCATGCGATAGATAGCCTCCTCCCTTTCTTTTTTGCGTCTGCAAAACGTGGAAAGAGCAAGGAAGGCTTCTTACTGAACTTAATACAGCTCTTAGTGATTATCTGTTTCACTGCTCTTTATTTGCCATTCATCCAGGTAGCCTCTCATTGGCTGTAAGTGTGTCACAGGAATCTATCTACACGCAGCACTGACTGGCTGTAGGCCACTGGTATTTCTCTGTTTGTGGCATTAGCTGTAAGCCCACACATTTATCTGACTGTATACATAGCATGAACTGAGTGACGGGTACAATTCTCAATGTTTGGCTTTCAGACAGGACCAGAGAAAGGCCAGTTGCCAATGCATTGCTTGGCATCGACTTATGAAATACTTACCAGCGCTCCTGTTCATACCTGATTTTTAAATGCAACAATTACCTTCTTCTTTAACCAGGAATACTGATGAGTATATTCAACACTGAACACAATGGATGCACATTCAGTGGTACAGTGTTACAAGGCATGTACCCAGGCCGATGATGAGAGAGAACAAGTCAAGATAGAAAAGTGAACTCATTTGATGGGCTAGTAGCTGTGATATTTTGATCAGGTGATAATAGTGACAGGGTGACTGAAAAGAGAGTTTTATGGATGCAGGATCAAAGCAAGTATGCAATCAGCTATGTAAACAAGATCAATCATCAGGTGACATATCCTTGACAACTGCCAAGCCAGTTGTTTACACCTTTGAGTGGTAAACTGTCTGACAGAAATCACACCATCATGGATTGTTTTTCAAATGAAGTGTTATTGTGGACACTGATTTCTGATGTTGTTAGCTTTGTCAGTCTCTGTGTAAAATTCTACTGCTCTCCTATCAGGCTTTAAAATGAACTTCAAAACATGCTTGACAGTTCAAAATCTTTGCTCTTGTCCCCGCACACCGTTCTGGTGAATAACCATTCAACCAAATTGTGGATCTTTCTTCTAGACACTGGTAAGAACAAGAAGATATGCATAAAGTGTTTGCTGGTCAGTAGTTAGAAGATTTACCGGTGTCTTAGTATTGCAGTGTGCACACAGATAATAACGAATACTACAGGAGGCAGCAGCAATGCTAAAACCACTCCCCAGAGTAGAGAAATGTTGTGGGACGATCCTGAAACCACACAGCAAGAAACAAACGAAACAAGAAGAAGACTGCATCATGCAGACCTCATTATTCAAAACAGCCTTTATATTAGCAGAATAATCTCCTCAGATAGAGCTTGAGCTTGATAGCACACGGTGAACAGTGGCTCAATGGCCACTTATCAAGCAAAGTATTTTTGCTCTCTTTTGAAGCACAGACTGTTTACCAGTCACAGTTAACTCATTGCACGAGCTCAAATGCACACAGAAGAGTAATACAGCCACGAAGAGTGATAAGCAAACTTTGACAGTTATCATGGCGATGGTGGTAGTAAGATAAGCAGTCTATGGCTGAAACAAAAATGTATGTTGCAGACCTCTTGTCAATGAAGGAGGAAGGAGAGAAAACACATTGAGTAGTGCAAAGCTTTTTGTCAGTGTACAGATCACTTCAAATTCTGGCCTCACTGGATCAGATATTACCAACCTGCAAAGTGACATTTCTCCCCGGTGAAGCCACATTTTGGAATGGCTCTTGGTGGTCTCTTGTCTGCAGTGAACCATTTAAGAGTTGCATTGGGACTGCTCAAGAGAGTTTTGGTCTGACTATCATAGAAGAAAACTCTTTTGCTACCATGTCCTGAATTGGAACGCTGCAGAACTTGAAAGTTTAGAAGACGTTCTGCTTGACTGTTGTATGTCTCCTCTCCAAATGCTCCTGGAGAAAAATATGCACAAATGCAGACTCTTATATAATAGATTAAACATTGAGGCATCAGATTTATTGTTTAATAATTCAATGCTGTGCTTTGCAAAGTTCATCCAAGAATAAATCCTGGTGCTGAAGGCTTTGATAGTTACTTTTCTCTTATTCATGTTCAATATTTCAGTTCCTCTATGAAGAGAAGCAGAAGAGCTGTCCCCAAAGAGTCATTCTATGGATTTCACTCATCAGCCTGTGCCTGTAAGTATGCTCCAGTGTTGCAGCCATTTAATTCACCGACTGTGTGAAGGTTTAACATGCATACCCATATCAGCCATTAATTCTGAGTAACTAAAACAGGCAAAAAGAATATGGATCAAGGCATGAGGTTGGGTATAGCTAACCTTAAGCTAGGCAAAAATGTAACACGTTAGTCCTTCGTGCTTTTGGCATATATTCTTCAACAGCATTCTTCCTTTATCCCCAGACCTGGCTGATGGCATCTTGTGATTTTCAGCAAACATGCATAAAGGCACTTTTCTTGTCCACACGGTAGTAAAAGGTTACTCTTGCTAATTAATTAAAGCTATGATATGAGCACCCAGTCAAAAGGTGTTTTGGAAAGCTGATGATTTCCAGGCACACTGAAGGCTTTCTCAGGGCAGAAACTGCTGGATTGTCTTCGAAACAAAGCCAAGGGAGGAGGCCCAGGCCTAGCAAAGTAAGTACATGCAAACACTCTTTTGGCAGCCCCCGTGGCTAGAAGGAACGTTGGAAGGCTGGAAAGTAGACATTTTAGGCAGGAAAGGAGCAGAGAAGGGAGAATTATAGATTCTGGGAGTGCTGTTTATGTACCAGAACCAAAGACTACATTGCACTCTTCAAATGCTTACAATGTCTGCATGGGCCTTGAGCAATGGAGCGACCAAATTCACCAGTTTCTTTTACATGTCGATGCTCTTCCATATAGCTACAAAATCTGTACATGGGTTAATTAGGTGTGCATCACGATCTGCAGGCCCATAGGGTGATATCACACATTCAGTTGTTAGGGCCCTTAAATTCTCCTGGAGAGGTTTTAATGAATTATAGACATCTGGCTAGTTTGTGTACAAGGGCATTGGGAACAAAATATAAACACATGAACAAAAATTAATTTAGGAGATCTCCCTCTGACATTAATGGTCACCATAGCAGCAGCAGTAAATTTCCAACTTGAATGGGTTAGAAAGATCAGAATAGAAATGGGTCAGCAGTGTGTTAGCTAGCAAGGAGAGCCAGGATAATGCCTGCAGTTTGTTTTCTTGTGGTTAATCAGAAATAACTAAAAACACTGCATTTGCACTTGAGCAACAAATACAGCATCTATCTGAAGAGGTGTCAGCAATACAGCACACCAAGAGTGAGCAAATTACTTGTCATGCAGCACAAATAGATTTTCATAACTTGCATTTGTGACAGCTTAATCAAAATCTCCTGTGCTTTGTTTAGGACTCCGGGGTAAGCACCTTTATTAGTAACTGTAATGGAATTTACATAAACTTTGCAAAGAGCTGGTTCAGAATTCGCAACAAAACTGGTTTAGAATCAGCGGGCTGTAAACTAGGACTTGAGAGATCATGACTGGGTAGTCATAACATGAAGAACATTTCCTAACACACCATTTAAAAGAAACTTTTTCCATGAGATGTTTCACCAGAAATGCCTCTTTGCATTGGACATTGCTTGAAGTCAGCCATTGCTGAGCATGTCAAGAACCAGTTGACACTGAATGAGATGGATTGGTCCACTTTGCGGGTGATAGATCGTGCATGCAAGGAGTGTAAGATTTGAAGGAAGCATTTCACTTTTAGAAGCAAAGTCGCAATTATATTGTGATAACAGCGTTGAACACAGTCCAATTTGAAATGCCATTCTTTGGATCAGTGTTGGCTTCTATATAGCTGTCTTGTGGAGCTGTCTTGTAGCTGCTTGTTTTAGTTCTTTGATAGTATTCAAGCTGTCAGGGATGCTCCCAGAGGGAGCACAGGCTGGCAAGCCACTTGGGCCTTTAGTAAGAACATTTCAGGGGCTACTGCTCTACCAGAGCGATTAATGCACCATACATACAGAACACATATGTACGTACATTAGGGAACATGCCGCTTAGAAACGCATTGTCACATCTTGTACAGTTTTGACGCCTATAGTAATACATGGTAATATGCATTCACGCCTTTAGCACGACAGTATAAGTATCTCTAGCTTTCTGTACTCCCTTGTCTTTCTTATGACTGATGAAGCCAGAGGCATTTCTGGCAAATGTCTCACAGAAAAAAACTTTTTGACTGGTGTATTGAGAAATCCTCTACATGTGCTGTAAGCTCACAAGCTAAGAGAACACATGGTGTGTTTTCAGTCAGCTGCAAACACTAGTTTCTGCAAGTTTATGGAAATCATCACCGACCCACCTTGAATAGTTACATTTCTGGCAAACTGGGTGACAACTTTACCACTGAATGGAGATGAGTGGTTGGAGAGCAGGGCATGTGTTACAGCCGTGGCATATAGAAGGACAGTGTCGTACAACTCAGCAGCAAACGAGTAAGGTGGCACCTTCAGAAACACAAACTCCATTAAATACTTTAAACATAAGAAAACCTGAAATATGTCTTTTCAAACATGAACTCTATCTTGTTTCAACACAATGATCAAACAACCCTGGAGGAATAGGTAACGGAGGTGTTTCTCATGGTTGTTTCTCTCACATAAGTAACTGTTGACTGGGTGTGAAGTAATGCTGACAAACCTGGCTGAGAGGGTTACAAGAAACTTGTTTGAAGTGGTAATAAAAATCTGTAACATGTGCATTAACAGTGAAATTAGCTATCCAAGTTTATGTCTGGTGCATTTTATAAGCTAGGGGTTTTCTGGTCTACTAGATGGAGCAGCAGCTTATGTGAAGATCAATGGCTGGGGGTGAAGACTTTTTGTGGCACTCCCAGTTGTTTCAAGCTGTCTCTGTAAACCCAACTGAGAAGACCGAAAATGCAAGTGGAGAACTAAACTTCCCATCATTGTTTGGGAGAGGTTTCTCTTAAAGAGAGAGAGAGCAGAGACATTGCCTTAAAGTCCTGCCAGAGCCTCTCATCACATGATATCCTTACTAATTGTGTACAGCTCCTTCTTGTGTTCAGTAGCCTGCAGCTGTGCTAAATGTTTGTGCATTGTGAGTAACTTTATACCTGTTTCTCAACAGATAACTCACGTTTGTCTGATCTTGATGAAGTGATGAACAGGTGGGTAATAGCTTCTTCTCTTGCTGCTCTATGGCTACCATTGCTCTTGACCAAGCTTGTGCTCCTTCATGAGCACCAAATGCTATGTTAACAGCAAGTACATAACGGTAAGCAAATTGTGCTGCACCATCATGGCCATCTCCGAGATGAAACTGCTGTTCAAACTGTGAGGTGGATGGAGAAATTGCAACAACAATGAACTCCCCAGTTTGTAGAAGACCGTTCTCTGATAGACTCAAGATAAAACGTCGTGTCTGTGATGGCTGCCACTGGAATGATTCAGTTGAGCCACAGAAAACAATAACTGCAATAGCATGGAAATAAAAATAGCAAGACAGTCTGGGTTAAAGATCACAAGACAGACCAAACAGCTTTGTGTTCTTATGGACTTGCTTGTTTCTGATGTTACCGACTGAAACCATAGATTGACCTACACCCACTCACACCCACCACCGTACACCCACCCCACACACCTACACCCACCCCACACACCCACACCCACCCCACACACCCACACCCACTCCACACACCCACACCCACCCCACACACCCACACCCACTCCACACACCCACACCCACCCACACACCTACACCCACCCCACACACCCACACCCACCCCACACACCCACACC
>JAOWAW010040013.1:0-29083 GCA_028565695.1 Nicola tetela | reverse complement strand
GTGCAGCTGCTCACCAGATAGCTTCAGGTTATTTGCTAACACCAATGCATCTGAGGCTGGCACATGGATGCTCAACCATGCCTCTGTCAGTATATCTTGTCACTCTGATTGGTGGATCCTGTTTAGCCCAAAAACGTGCTGTGCCTGACTGTCAGCTGTTCCACCAGTCATTGCCTAGAAAACAGCATCAATTTTTTGCTGCAATATTCTTTGTGTGCGCTCACTAGCAGTTGAACTGCCAGCACCCTTGCTGGGTGTTGGAGTAAATGAGATGTATGTACGGCATCAACCTGTCCATACAGGCAGAGTAACATTAGACTGATGCTGCTTGGACAAACATCATAACATACAGCCCAATACCTTCTCCTCATCAGCACTGAGCGATTGTGTGACTGGTGTTGTCATAATGTTTTCAATTGACTGACTGGTGTTGGCTGATTTGCTTATGTTTTGATCACTATCATGCAGTAATTCCGGTTTGGAGGCATTGTCTGATGTCATGTGTGTGTTGGGCAGTGGGTTACAGTCCTTGAATCTGCATGTTTCTACATGCTGGTGAAGAGCAATGAGTTTAGCTTCTTCTAGGCAGCCTCTGTTTGCGTGGTCACAGCGTAGTTTCAAAGTGGTCAGATCTGACCACAGGTGTCTTGTGATTAGGTGCTGCATGCTAGGCTTGATGTCCATGCGGCATACCGGACATGTGCTGGATGTGGGCAACCATTGCCGCCAGCACTCTCGACAGCACGCATGTTCACAGCCACTGGGAACTGGCGCCTCCATAGGTCAATTGAGCACGCATCTACAAATCGGGCAAATCAGGTCGTTGCGCACTTCAATGCTGAAGCGTTCTACGTGCAGGCGCATGTTCACTGTTGCTAGTGGTTGTAGACGACGGTCTGTTGTCTCAGCACTCTGCACACAGTTTGTATTAGTGGTGCAGATAATTATCTGTTTACCGTGATCGGGTCAACGTTTTCGTTTGGGTTTGTGGCCACCTTTTGTCTCACCCTTTCAGCGAGCGCACAACTCACATGTGGAGTCACCCGTGCAAGCTGGCCACTCGTCTTCAGGTGTCAAAGAGGTGGTCGGCAACCTCTCTCCTATCTCGGTCTTAGTGACCCGTTCGCAGTGCCTGCTGCAAGTAGTGTACACTTTCGACAAATGCCAGTCCTCGTGGTCAAAGGTTATGTCAATTCCGAATGCTACTAGGAGCATTTGTTTCATGTCGTTAGTACACTTCGGCGTGCGCCCTCGATCAATTTTCCGCCCGCACACACGACAGTGCCTAGCCACCTCCCTCTTATGGAATGCCGATTGTTCTAGACGTTCACCCTTTCGTGTTTATCTAACGTATCCTTATCATGGCACTCCATGGCTGCAACACGATCACGGTAAGGAGATCGAAGCAGACGCACAGAACTTGACGTGAAGCACACCTGAAACATTCAAAGAGCAATTTTGTGGTTGCGAGAAGCCGCAAAAGTGCGACTACCGTGCGAACACAAGCCAATTGCACCGATAATTTTGCCTACCTGCGCTGCTCAGGTGTTGCCTACCCCGTCGTTCAGAACGGTTCCCGAGGCCCAGAAAACTCTGCAGCTTGCCACGTTAGACCAGCTTTAGAGCCTGGTCGAATCCAGCGGGCTGCGCAAGAGCCTTGCTCTTTCGCGTCGATAACTTCGACGAAACAGACTCGGCTTCACTCGATGTGCTCCCAGGTGGCCCATGTGTCTGTCTTGAATCTTCGCGCCAATTTTCGTGAAGCAATTATTGTTATAGACACAGAAAAGTGAGCTTGAACCCAGCCTTCCCTTCGACACTTTTTACAGGCCCGGCAGTACCGGCACCTTGCCGATTTTGAAAATATCAAATTTTTGACGCATGCGCAAAAGTTTCTTTCCAGGCGTAAGCGGCCGTGCAGCAACCTTCAACGAGATAGTCACGTGATCCCTTACGTGTACTAAGCTTAAGCATTGTTAAGACATCGGTAGCTGTTCGGGCTGGAGAGCAGCGTCGGACTATGGAGTTCCTGCTTAAAATACCGACAAAGTGCGAAGACGTCGAAGACCTTGGCGCCGCCGGCACCGCCAGCTCCATTGCGTTTCGCAGCGCGTTAAGCCCATTTCCCTGAGAGAAGGTCCGAGTACCAAGAGAGCGCATGTTCACCCGACGCTTAAGTCACGTTTGCTGACCATTCCAACGTTGCTGGTGTATCATTCGTATTGAGCACAGAAAATTATTTTTATTCGCCGTTTCTTTTGTGAGCGCCGAAATTGAAACCTGCAGCTGTGGAGAAACGGTCAGTACAGAGCAGGAAACACTCCCGGAGTATATCATCAGAACGGACCGGAAAAGGGATCAAGTAGTACCACAGTGCCATCTCCTTAACTAAAGTCGAGCACTCCACTAAACAGCGGTCATTTTTGTTTGGAAGGATAAGTAAGGATACTGCGTTTTTGCATTCTCTTGGGTTGCAATTGAATGCCCATTGTTCGCCATGGCGAGCGCAGTGGCGTCCGAGCATGATCAGCACTCAGAGCGAGCAGCAAACCCTCGTGACGTACACCGCACCGTTCTCCTCTTCGGAAAAATAGTAAACGGAAAATCAACATTGGGAAATGTCCTTGTTGGAACGCACCGACGAAAGTCTCCGAAAGAAGTATTCGAAGAGGGAGAATTTGGTGGCAGCGAAACGGTCGATGCCAAAGAGTGTATCGTTCACATCGATAGTAAGAAGTACCAAATCGTTGACACAGTCGGCATTGGCGGCACAGGCATGGATGAGGAAGAGATGCTTGTGAAATTACGCGGGCTTGTAATTACCTTCACTACGGCATCAACCAAATTCTGTTCGTTTCGTCGGGAAGATTCACAAAGGAGGAGCAAGAGGCCTACGACACTCTACGCGAGGTTCTGTTCAATGATAACGTTTGTGATCACGTTATGGTCGCCAGGACAAGATCGCCATTCTCTGAGAATCGTGACAAGTGCGAAGAGCATAATCGGATAATCAGAGAGACTAGTCCGCACGCACGCGATATTTTAGACAGCGCTAAGATCATTCTTGTGAACAACCTCAGTCAAGATGACACGGAGCATTAGGTTGAGGTTCGCGACAAAAGTCGCTCGAGAGTTCTCGCCTTGCTTGAGATGTGCAGTGAGTTGTACAATCCTCCTAACCTGGTAAACATCAACGAGAAGATTACCAAACACCTCGAGAAAGAACAACTATTGGCGAAGGAAATCGAGAGGGTGCGGAAAGAGCTTGAAGACAAGGAAAAACAGCACAAGGCAAAGGTCAAGAAACAAGAAATGGACATGGGCAGGCACCATGAAATCTTGGAAGCGAGTAGTATAGGAAGTGGGGGTTCAGGCACAAACGGTCAAACTCCGTTAAAATGCTCCGTCAGACCCCTGTTAACATATAGCCGCCAAACACTGTTAAAATTCCTGTTAAGCATTCCCAGTCAAAAACCCGTTAAAATGCTCCGTCAGATGCCCGTTAAGGTATAGCCCTCAAACCCCGTTAAAAATCCCTGTTAGGCATTCCCAGTCAAATCCCGTTAAAATGTCCAGTCATATCCCTGTTAAGATTTAGCAGTGCTTCGACGTCGCCTAAACGAAATCGGTGTCGCCGTCTACGCATCTCGAAGCTGACGCTGCCTAAAAAAAATGTGAGAGGCAACGTCGTATGGACCTCAGCTTATGCATGCAGAACCAACACAATGAAGGATACATAAGGATCATAAATCTATACGAAAGCGCTTTCAGAGATGTGGTCTGGTGCATAAGGCGCACGATTTTCGATCAAGCGCAGAAGTTCGAATCCGGTCGGCTTCCAAAAAAAGGTTTTTCTGTCTTTTTTTCTTTTTTCTTTTTAATGAGGATATCGAAATGAAGGATATATAAGTATCCTAAATCTATACGAAAGCGCTATCGGCGATGTGCTCTGATGGATAAGGTGCGCGTTTTTCAAATCAAGTGCACAAGTTCGAATCCGGTCGGCTTCCTAGAAAGGGATAAAGGTCTTTTCTTTTTTAATGAGGATAATGAAATGAAGACTCAAATTGAAAATCGCCACTTTGACGGACTCAAGCGCCTGTTCAAAACACCTGCAGCCACTATGGTGAAATGCACTGCTACCACCAAAAAGGGACAGCCGTGTAAGTATCGGACTGTGAATGTTAATGGCTTGAACGGCCATCATCAGCCGAAGCCTCCGAAGACTACATCGACGGCTTCAAACGGCTGTTCAAACGTAAGGTTGAGAGGAAGCCTTATAAACCAGCTTACACCTTGGTTTAGAGAGCATTCAATGACTTTGACGAAACTTACGACATTCGCGTGGGAAACCGTGTGAAAGATCCAAATGCATACTTAGCGGCTGAGAAGAAAGACGTTACACCGCTCTGCACACCAAACTCGTCGAGCTGAGGAACATCGTGCGCTGAAGGACATCAAGGAGAGAGCAACTGTTCCAATTGAGTTCATCAAGCCAGTGAGTAAGGAGCTTGTAGCCTCTCAGTCGTACTTCAATTCTAGACCTTACACAATCATGAACGGTGCGGAAGTAGAAGGTGCAATAGCTGGTATTGTCAATGATATTACTGAGAGAATCGCGAACTATCAGCGAGAAGTCTCCGGCTGGATCTTCAATGAACTGCTACTCTTCCAGGTTAAGATCCACAACCACGCACCTCTCAAAGGCTCTTCCTGCATGGAGATGCCCACGACGGAGCAGAACACTAAGGCCGTGATCAACATCAAGAACGACGATAACAAGTGCTTCATGTGGTGGGGTTGGCGGTTTTACATCCACAGGCCACAAACCCTCAACGGGTATCCAAGTACACCCCTTTTCAAGACGACCTGGACTTTTACGGTATCAAGTTTCCAGCGGCTGTCAAGGACGGGCTCAATTTTGAACGACAAAATCACATATCTGTCAATGTGTACGGCTATGGCTGTGGTGTCTATCCGCTACGTACTACGGAAGAGCAATTTGAGAAGCACGTTGATCTGTTGTATTTAGATGATGAAACCGACAATCACTACTGCTTGATCAAGGACTTCAATAGACTGATGTTTAGTTATAGCCAACACAAACGCTGGAAATACTTCTGTAAACATTGCCTGCAGGCGTTTAGCTGTGAAGAGCTGTTAGTGAAGCATGAACCGGAATGCATGGCAATCAACGGCACTCAGAAGACCGTACATCCGGAGGTAGGTGGAAACATGTTGAAATTCGTCAATTGCCGTAAGGGTTTGAAGGCTCCGTTCACCACCTATGCCGATTTCGAGTCCATCATTCAACCGATCGATCATGCTGAGAGAGACCAAAAGAAATCGTTCACCGACGCTTATCAACGCCACGCCCCCTGCGGGTATGCCTACAAGGTGGTCTACATAGTTGACACCAAAGACACGATCGTGTATCACGGTGAAGACTGTGTGGTTCATTTTCTCCAAGCAATAAAGAAGAATAAGAGGCGTATCAACGGCATCCTCAAGGAGAAATGGCCCATGTGCTTGACTGCGGAAGATGTGAGGAGGTTCGACGCAGCCAATCACTGTCACATCCGTGGGAAAGAGTTTGAGGAGAAGGACAAGCAGACCATTGTCATCTCACAGGTAAATTCAGAGGAGCGGCCCACAACAAATGCAACCTGATGTTCGCATACCCGAGTAAACTCCTAATGTGTCCCACAATCTCCGCGGGTATGATTTATACTTGATCATGTAGCACCTCGGTGAGTGCGATGATGAAATCACATGCACTCCTAACGGTATGGAGAAGCACACCAGTTTCACCATAGCTGAGAAGTACTGGGATAAGAGAGGCGATAAAGATGTGAGAAAAGGTCTGGAGGAGTTTGCGGATAGATACTATGATATGCACAAGTAGGAAAAAGCGTAATGTCTCTTAGAATTAGGCAAGGAGACAAAAACAAAAACACTGTTTGATGTGCTCGTTTACGATATGACTAAAAAGCAGATGAAGTGCTTTCAATGACTTTGTACAAGAGGAAGGTCTTGAAGTAAGTGACCAGGTTCGGAAGGAATTAAAATCAAGGAGGGAGGTGTGCTACTCATCGAGCTTGAGGTTTATCGACAGCCTACAGCTCATGAACTCCTCGCTCAAGAACCTAGTGAAAAATCTGAAAGCGCCAGGTATGGAGATGTTTAAGCATCTGACCACTGGGTTCCCAACCTCGGAGACTCAAGAACTCCTCACCAAGAAGGGAGTTTACCCCTATGACTATATGAATGACTTCGAGCGCTTTGACAAGACTGAACTACCACCGCAGACCGCGTTCTACAGCCAACTCAGCGATGAGCCCATCAAGGATGAAGATTACCAACATGCGCTCAGGGGTGTGGAAGCATGTCAACATGCCAACCCTGAGGTGAGTATCACGACCTCTACCTCAAGACAGATGTGCTTCTACTGGCTGACATCTTTGAGAGCTTACGCGAGACTCGCCTGAGGTACTACGAGCTCCACCCAGCTCACTACTTCACGGCGCCTGGACTGTCGTGGGATGCATGCTTGCAAAAAAAGCGGTGTAACACTGGAGCTGTTGACCGATATCGACATGCGCCTGATGATCGAGAAAGGCATCCGTGACGGCATCTCAACCATTACTCACAGGTACAGCGTGGCTAACAACAAGTTCATGTAGGACTACGATCCGTCCAAGGAAAGCAAGTTTATCATGTACCTCGATGCCAACAACCTCTGTGGTTGGGCCATGAGTCAATACCTACCGGTAGGTGGCTTCCGATGGCTAAGCGATGATGAATTCGCACGGCTCAACGTTCAAGATGTTGCATATGATTCACCCATAGGCTACATACTCGAAGTTGACCTGAAATACCCCCGGGAGCTCTGCAACCTGCACAATGACTACCCGCTTGCGCTTGAGAACATCCTCGTTGAAGACTACATGCTGTTCGACTACTCGAAGACCCTCAAGAAGAAGTTTTACATGGGCAACTCAATGATCTCCAAGCTCATTCCGAACTTGAGCAACAAAACCAAGTACGCGGTGCACTACCGGAATTCGAAATTCTACCTCTTTCTCGGTATGAATTTCACGAAGATTCATAGAGTCATTCGATTTGATCAAGTGCCTTGGATGAACGGTTACATCAATTTCAACACCAATAGACGCAAGGAAGCCAAGAACGCGTTCGAGAAGGAATTCTTCAAGCTGATGAACAACAGCGTCTTTGGTAAGACCGTGGAGAATCTACGGAAACACAGGAATGACAAGCTGTGCAACGATATCGACAAGAGGACCAAGCTGGTATCGCAGCAACGCTTTAAGGCAATGAAGATATTCTCTGAGGACTTTGCAGTTATCGAGATGCGAAAAATGTCACTGAAGCTGAACAAACCAATCTACTGCAGATTAACCATTCTCAACAACACCAAGACCTTGATGTACGATTTCCATTATAACTACATTAAGCAGCCGTACTGCGCCGGCGCCAAGCTGCTCTTCACCGACACCGACAGCCTGTGCTACGAGATCAAGATCGAGGACATCTACCAGGACATGCACCAAGACAAGGAACTGTTCGACTTCTCGGACTACCCAGCTAACTGCTGGTTCCACAATGCAACCAATAAGAAGGTGATTGGTAAGTTCAAGGATGAGACGGCGTTCCAACCGATCATCGAGTTCGTGGACCTGCGCTCAAAGATGTACTCGTTCAAGACGGAGGACTACGAGAGCAAGAGGGCGAAAGGGGTGAAGAAGTGCGTAGTGAGAAAGACGATCACTCATCAGAACTACGTGAAAATGCTCAAGGATCAGACGTGATCATTGGTACAGAAGATGATCCAATTGGACCACCACAAGATTAAGACTTGCAAGATCAACAAGGTAGGCCTTAGCTGTTACAATGACAAGCGGTACGTCAGAAACAATGGGCAAACAACTCTGGCATATGAACACAGAATCCCACTCTCATTGTCGGCCAGGACAATGGAGTGATGGCCTTGTGCGATGTGAAGAGGGCCTTGAAGCGGTTGACTTGCTCGCCAAGCTGAGAGTCGCACCCGTCGATCACCACCATGGGACTGGCAAAGTGCGAACCGCCGAGGTTGTCCTTCAGGTCCTGGGTGATGGTCGAGGCGTCGCCACCACGTTGCTTCTGACTGCTTCGCAGACGGCGCACAGGAGGACGCTCTTCCCGATGCCAGTCTTGCCGATCAGCGCTGCGCCGTACTGCAGCTTCTCCGTGATCGGCAGGCCAATGGCCACTCAGCGACACAGATGGACGCGCTTGCTAAAGTCGGGTACAACGTGGGTCAGCGCGCACTCAATAGCACGGACGTACTCAGCGTCCCAGAGTGGTCGGTTGAGGATCGCACCCGTGTACACACACCATTCGTCATACAGAATGAACGATGGCTGCTCCGTGAGCGTCTTCTTTCGGCAATGCTGCAGGAAGTCGTTTGTCGTCAGTTGGCGGGGCCTCTTCGCTCCCTTGACATAGCGCAGCGACGTTTTGGAGGTCTTCTCAATGACGTGCTAATACAGGCGCTTGGGCATGATGCCGGCCAGCCCATCACCACCGCGCTCATAATCATCGACAAAGCGCTCAAGGATGGCAAACTGCTTGCCGTCGCCACACACCGCAATTTGAGCCAACTGCGGCAGGTCATCTTCGGCAAAGAGTGGGGCAGGTCATCCCACCACTCCAGCTCTTCAACGATGCGTGATGGACGCTGCTGCCAGTACGTCCCGTCCATGTGCCAGTAGAATGTCGTTGTCATCTAGCCTACAATCACAACAGCAATATGATGTCATCCATAGCAACAAGCAGAGTGTGACTCATCTACCGCCTCATCAATGGATGTGGCACCCCTACTAGTCCCTTAGATATTTTGGTAGATTGGTAGCAAGTATGGGTTTCTGGATACCCTTTCGGTAGCAAGTATATAAATCCCTATAGGATCTGCTAGGAGTTATATTGGTAGTAATTGGTAGCATTGGCAGTAAGTATGTAAAAGTACACAGTATTGGATCATATACTTCCTTGTCAATGGGTACGGTATCCCCGCTAGTTCCTTAGATGTTTCGGCAGATTGGTAGCAAGTATGGGTTTCTGGACACCCTTATGGTAGCAAGCATGTTAATCCTTATAGGGCCCGCTAGGGGTTATATTGGTAGTAATTGGTAGCATTGGTAGTAAGTATATGATCCATTAATATGTACTTTTTATATACTTGCTACCAATGCTACCAGTTACTACCAATATTGCACACACCACACCCTATAGGGATTTACATACCTGCTACCAAAAGGGTATCCAGAAACCCATACTTGCTACCAATCTACCGGAATATATAAGGGTCTACCCAACCCCTTTGACTAAGAGCTGTTAAGGTCAAAGGTCATTGCTAGGGACCCTTACCTCGTGGCGCTTGGTCCTCTTTGTAGCAGCCCATTTTGAAGCGGGAATCATTGAGCTACGCATTGCCCTGGTTCCAGACGAACGTCACGTACGGGTGGTTGTCATTGTCGTGGTCCTTATGCTCGGGCTGTCCGAACAGCGGGCAGATGCGCCAGGTGTGGTCGTGCTCGTTCTGGCGGAGGATGAACTTGACCGTGCGCGAGCGACGCGAAAAGCGACGGTAGATGGCGCGCTGCTCAAACAGGTCCATGCCGTGCTCGTCAGTCAGCAAGCCACAAAGCGTGGTGTGGACGAACTCCAGCTCTTCGGCGGTCATCGGTGAGAACTGGTCGCGCGTCGGTCCGGCACGTGACAGCTGCTGCCCTGGCTGCCCAGTGGGTGTGGCTGGCGACGTGATGGGCAACGGCATCCTGTGGGAAAACAACAACAGCCAAAGAGATCTTCACACACGAGAGCACCCAACAGAGATCTTTACTCTGGACAAGCAGAGCACAACTGACCTTTCTCCCGCTCCGAACAGCGTCTCATATACCTTGCAAGGGGCTCAGTCACGTGACTTCCTGAAACTGGCCTGTGGCTTCAGGATACAAAATAGTTCAAAGGGTCCCGGCGCATGCGGCTTAGGTGTTGAATCTGCAAAACCTCAAAAACAAAAAGATAAAATAATCTTACAATAAAAGATGTCCATCAGTGAGTTCAGAACGCGACAAGAAGGTTTCGGAAGCGTCGATTTGACTGCCTTCGCACGATAGGCAGACGTGAACACTTTGATTCACGTCGCTGAGCAGTTAACTTCGAAGGTTGGTGAGATCAAGGAGAAACTTCCCGTTCTCGAGAAACATGTCAAGGTCGTTGAAAAAATGTAAGGTCCCAGAGGACCTCGCGGTCAGAAAGGCCCGCAAGGTCCCGCTGACCCTCAAGGATCAACGTGGGGACGAGAGACCCAGACATGCACCTTGGCGTGGTCAATGATTACTATCTGAACTACATTACTGGTGACATTTTCAGGAAAAACGAACATCCTGTAGCTTGGCACACATTCACTAACGTTAGAGGTTCGCGAGGAGACCGAGGACCTCAAGGCCACACCGGCCCGATAAATGTACCTGCGCGTAGACTCTTGTACAAAGACATTTTCAACACCCTGAAGAAAACGACCTATTACACCTTAGCCACACCGGATGCTCACTACACGAACATCAACTACACTCCATTCAAGACTGCTGACGGTAATTATACGTCTGAGAGGTACTCGAGCAATCCCTACAGTAATCTGTTCAGACTAGTCTCTGCCAGACTGATCTATTTTCAGATTGGAAGACGAGCAAAAAGAGCGCAGCTCCAAGTGTATTACAAGTTTCTCATTGCTGCTGAGGTGTTTCACCGACATCAGTCTGGATTGTCAACTGATGTTTGGATAAAACGCCGATTGTTAAGAGATCCTCGCCTCAAAAATTAGTGGAAGTATGCGGTATGGTTCACCTACCTGACAGAGGGCTCTAAGACAACTGTTCCTTTCACACCTCTCGACACAGTGATCACCCTCACTGAGCTTCAGCCAGGGGCGTTTGCTCAAGGAAATCGAAATGATCAATATTTCTTCGCAGTTAGCACCACGCCGCTATCCGACCAAGAAGAAAAAGAGCTTGTAGAGTTCTTCATCTCAGATCGTATAAAAAAATAAAACAAAAATAAAGATTCATGGAGATGATCAACTTTGATGGAGCTGAAAAGGAGACAGACATCACTTTCTTCTCCCGAATTGTCATTACATGCTCGTAGGACCGACAGGATGCGGTAAAACCAACACGATTTGTAACATGCTGCTCCAGTGGATGAACTCCAACCAAATTGTGATCTACAACATCAATCCCCATCAGAAGAAATACTCAATGTTGCGGGATTTCTTCGATTTGATAGAGGACGAACCAGGTGAAGACGTTCTTGACATTGAACCTCCCGAAGACATCGTGCCTGTGGAGGACTTAGCCAATGAAGAGAACAAAGTCATTGTGTTTCACGCCATTAAAATCGATAAGCAAAACATGGATCGAATCAAGGAGTACTTTTCACGCAGTCGAAATAAGAATTGTAACTGCATCTACATCTGTCAGAGTTATTACGACGTTCCGAAGTACATCAGACGAAACACGAAATGTTTCTGTCTCTTCCCGTTGTTAGATAACGGGGATGTTTTGAGCATTGCGACCGATCATGCGAGAGGCTTGGAAAAAGACGAGCTTCAGGAGATTTATCAAGGAGCAATATCAGAGCCTCATTGTTTCATGTGTTTGGACAAAACGGCGAAGCACTTTCCTGAGATGTATCGACAAAACTTCGACGGCTTTTACAACAACTTGACAACATCTCGACAACATCTCAACGATAATTTGCCATAAATCAGTCGAAAGAGATGAGATGAAATAATAAATGAAAAATTTGCTTAAAAATAAAGATGATGGATTTTCAAACGGTGAAAAGTATTGCTCATAAAAAAACTCATCGATAAGTTTTTGGAGAATCGTGACAGACTTAGGAAAGGAGTGGCTGATGAGAAGATAGGAAAGCAAAGATTTCAACGTGAGGTAGCGGTGGAGCTGCAAAAGCCGATAGTGGGACAGGAGAAAAAGTTAGACGAAGAGCAACAGATAAAGACCGATGACAGGCAAACCCAGTTGATTGCCAAGCTGCAAGAGAATCAGGAAGTGATCGCTGTAAAGTTGGATGATCAGAAATAAGCCCTTCTCCAAAACCTCTTGTTGACACAACAGCAACTTCTTCAGTTGTAGCAACCTGCTACGCAACCTACCCCGCAACCTGCCCCGCAACCTGCTCTGCAACCTGCTCCGCAACCTGCCCCGCAGCCTGCTCCGCAACCTGCCCCACAAGCTGCATTGCCGGGGCTTGCAGCTGCGTGCCCACCTACACCAACAAAACCAAGAATTGACATAAACCAGATGTTGGATTGGACATAAACCCTTTGAGAGCAATGAATTTTCCAACATTGAGCGAGTTGACTACCGTCTCCATCGAACGGATTGAGACCATAAAACAACAGATTGCAGCACCTTTGAGAAGTTCGGACACTCAGAGCAGATGGCGTGGTTTCACAGACCAGAAACGGAAGGAACTAAAGACTCTGAGACAATACAACAGTGGTCTCAAACTGCTCATGCAGGGGAAGAAGGCTACAATCATGCCGACCAGAACCGGTCAGGGAATCATTAACAAAAAGTCTCAGAATCCCTACAAACTAATGGCTGACAGTGTGTTTGGCCACCTTTGGGTAGATCCAGAAAAACTCTGTCAACTAAAGTTGGAAGTTTACAGAGAAGGCAAACAAGGCATGCAAGGCAAGAAAGTGCTGAGTCAAAACATTAATAGAGACCTTCTAGAATTGATAACAAAACGATACAACTTGGAGAAGACGTACAGTCCTGCAGCCGTCAAAACCTTCTCCAAACTCATTGATCTGAGTGGTGAGATGAACCCTCGATCGAAAAAACACGATGTGGGTCGGGTGTCCTATTATAAGACTCCAGATAAACTGGTGGAAAGACTCGATATTTTAATCGGTTCGAAGCAAGGTGGTAAAGTGTCTCGAGCAATAGATAACAAAATCGCAACCATTTTGGATAACTTGTTTGAAGATAAGGTCATCCCAAAAGGTCAATAAAAAATATTGATGACTACACATAAAGATGACCTTTGAAACGACTTTGCTTTTGGTCAGCAACACAGCTTTGGGAAGAAGTTCCAATTTCACTGTCTACTTCAGTCCTCTGATCGAGTTGGACATTCGGAAAACTTACGAGTTAGCCCTCGTCTCAGCTGACATTTGGTACTCATGGCATAAAGTCCACAAGAAGAATAACAAGTTCAGATACCACCCTGATGATGCTTCTACTTGGATCGATTTAACCCTTCTTGCTGGAGCATACAACATCATCAACATCAATGCACGGATAAAGTGATTGATCGAGGCAAAGGGAGAGAATCCCGATAACATCAGCATCGAGCCTCACTACAACACTTTGAGAAGTAGAATCATTCTTGCTAACAATTACCAAGTCGACTTTCAAGACAAAAATTCTGGCGGCAACCTGAGAAGCATCCCAGGATTCAATTCCAAACTACTTGACAAAAACGGCAACCACGACAGCGATAAGCTCGTCAATATTACTAAAGTTAACAGCGTGTCCATTCGATGCAGCTTGGTGAACAGTTCCTACATCAACAGAACGCAGACAGACATCATTCATTCGTTCAGCCCAACTTCACCCTTGAGTATCTCATGAGTGTCCAACCTCGGAACATGATTTATCTACCAATCACGAAACAATCGCAGAGATCGCAACTAACCATTCAAATCACGGATCAAAGCTGGAAAGAACTCAATCTCGACGAGGAGAAAACTACCTTTTACATTTCGTTGAGGGAACAAAAATAATTGGGATATAGATAAAGATGCTGATACAAAGGAATCTGTTGTCTAAGCAGAAGATAATCGGTGAAGTATTTTCGGAAATCTGTTCAATTCTGCTAGAAAGCTAGCCACCACAGTCACCAAAGTGGCTTTGAAGAACGCCCGTCAAAAGGTGAGTAATGTTTTGAAGTCGACAAACGTGAATAATCTAGTGAAGGATGCGGCTGACTTATCAAAGAAGGCTGTCCTTGATGTCGCTAAGCAAAAAGCAGAGCAGTTAGGAGCCGATTTAGCGCAGAGAGCGTTAGCAAGGGCTTCGACCTCCAAAAGAGTGACGTCTGTGATGAGGGAGACAATCAGTCAATTGACAACTAATCCATAAGCTAAGGAAGTTCTTAGCGAGAAATCGAAGGAATTGATCAAGAGACTGACCAATCAAGCCCCATTGTCGGATACCTCCCAGGCGATGATCAGCAATATTTTAGCGGGAAGTGGTGTTAAAAGACATTGAAAAAAAATCATAATAATAAAGAAGAATGGTGAAGGAAATTGTAGCTCCATATTAGAACGTTTTTGACCCGTCCATCATTGGTAGATCCACTGCTGAGTATCAGTACGTCGAATATCAGCAACGGGATGGCAATCAGATGAATAAAAAGGACGGTGGGATTTACACAATAGAAACGAGAGACTTGGACGCGTACCTATTACCTCATAAAGCGATGCTTGAAGTTGGACTATTCAGGTGATTATGTTGCTGAGAAAATTACACTGACTAACGGTGGTTGGAGTTTGTTTTAGAGAGCAAAATCTGAAATGAACAACAACACCGTTGAGGAAATCACGCAATACCTTCCTCAAGCTTCGGCAATTATGGATTTATTGTCACACAGTGATGATTACGGCAGATCTTCAGCGACAGAAATGCTCTGGTATGAAGACGCCGGAAGGGCTGGAGCAAGTTCCCTTAAACACAGAAGTACTTTTCCAGCTGCAGTAATCCCAGACAACGCTTGGGCTGGGGCAGATTACACAACCCAAGCTGAAGTGAGGACCGTCCTTGCTGCAATGAGAGCGAATCTTGACAACCCAGACTACAACCGATGGTTTGCTCTTCGTAAAGCCGTCACAACCGGAACTAAAGACACTTTTTTGTTCCTTCCTCTTTCACAAATCTTCGGATCTTACAAAGACATCGACACCGTTTTCCTCAGAGTTAAGCACACCTAATAGTTCACACGTGAGACGCCGCCCACCACGTTCTGAGAGCAAACGCTGTCGATGCTGGAAAGTTTAACATCAAGCACATCAGCTTGTGGATGCCGAGATTTACACTAAGCCTCGCTGTACAATAAGAACTCGAAGGAAAACTTGTCAGTGGTGCCATGAGACAGTTGTATTTTGAACAAGTCCGAATCTATCGAAACGCATACAACAGCGGTGAAACCAGCGTGAGCTGGAGGTCACGATGAACAGTAGTGAACAGCTGCTTAACTATGTATTTGTGGTATTCCAACTTCAAACGAAATACGGAGATCAAGAGGCAAATCCTGTCGTTTTTGATGCTCGGACGCTTCCTCAGATATCTTGTCGGATTAACAGCACGCGGTTTCCCGACTGAGAATTGGACGTTAGTTTCGCTGCTGCAAGTTGTAACTACAGGCAAGCATACATGATGCTCCAAGAGGCTATTCAGAAGTACCAAGACACCGATAGCGGTAGTCAGGTTTCAGCGGAAGATTTTGCGAGTTTGTTCCTAATTATCGCGTTTAACGTTAGCCACCACAAGGAGCGACTGCGAGGAAGTCCTGCAGACATCGAAACCAGATGGTCACTGCCTGCGAATTTCAGAGGAAACTACTACGCCTTCGCTCTGGTGTTGAGCGATCGGTTCATGCAGCTTGAAGGAGTCTCTGGAAAAATGGACGTGATCATGTAACAAAAAAGATGGACTTAAATAAATGTGTATTGCGTCAAGTGTAAAACGAAACCTGGTAACGTATCAGCGCAAGCAGCTGTAACAAAACACGGACGACCGGTGATTAAATCGACTTGTGCGGTGTGCGGAAGTCGAAAATCTCGATTTGTCAGTCGTTCTCAAATTCGAGGAGGGTCTTTGGGAAAGTTGTTTGCCCATCTTCTGTTCAAAGTAACGGCACCGCTCGTTAAGGAAGCAGCAAAGAAAGTTCTGCCTGCTCTTTGGATGGCAGCTGTCACTGGTGCAATCTCAGGTTCAACACACAAAGCCGCAGCGTCATAGCTGACAGAAAAAAAAACTTTTGTTGTGTGTAAATAAAGAATCAAACATGTCATGTCAAACGTACGGAGTTTCTTTGATTGAAGCGCAAAAGCAAAATATTCATGCAGCCGTTAATGCGGGGCGTGGTATCACTTTACGATTGTCGGCCAAACAATTAGCGGAACCCGACAAGCTCATGCTAACGAGAACCCAAGTCAATTGAATCCAGAGCGCCAAAGCGGCAGGGCGGGGAGTAGAGGTAAAACTGCCTAAGACTCAAATAAGTAAACAAGGTGGATTTGGTCCATTTGGTGCAAGTCGATTGGTAGGACCTGCAACACTGATGATGACTAAAATGTTAGCATTTAGCAGGCAAGATCAGTTCGCTAGGACGGGTCGTGATCTACTGAAACCCGGAGCAATCGTCAAACTAGTGGCCGGCAGTGGGCTTCAACTGCCTTGGCACCGGTCGTGGGCTTCAGCTGCCTGGTACGATGTGAGGTCATGTAAAAAAAGCGGGGGATTTCTCTGGGCACTCCAAGCTCTCGTGAGATTAGACCTCAGCCTAACTTGAACATCGATCAGATCTCGAAGACCGTGAAAAGCTTCCGCGGGATCTACTCCAAGGACATGCTACCAAAGAAGATTGGTGGTGATGACAGCGTCGTGATAAACACGCAGGATTTCCTCGATGGTAACGGAACTCATTGGGTTTACGTTGTAAATCAACCGGATTCGAAACATGTCGAGGATTTTGATAGCTTTGGCGTTCACCCAAGTGATGATGTCGTTCGGTTATGCCAACAAGTCGAAAAGAAGGCGTCTTCGGCAACTCGCACGTTCAAGACGTCGACAGCGTGATGTGCGGGTACTACGTCTATTACTTCATTTTAGAACGATCGAAAGGCAGGTCGATGCTTGATATTCTCTTGAACTTTACGGAACCGAAAATCAATGAAAAAAGGATTTGAGGTTTCGCCAGTGAGGTCCGTTTCGTAGGCAGTGTAAAGAAACAATTAAAGTCGCAGTTAAAGTGAAAAGATCGGTTGGCCATTGAGCTTCATAAGCCTGTCAGGAGAAAGTTTCATTGAAGACTGGTGATTGTCAAAGGAATCGATGATGTTTGGAGTGCCAATTTGATTGACATGCAGTGGAGTAGCTAACAAAACGAAGACTTCAAGTATTTGCTCAGCGTCATCGATGTTTTCTCGAAATATGCCTGGGTAGTTCCTCTGAAAAATAAAATGGGGAAGTCGATCACCGACGCTTTTCAACAAAATTTTAATTTTCAAGACGAGCGGGAGGAAACCGGGGAAATTGTGGGTTGATCAGGGCACAGAGTTCTACAATCGAGTGTTTCGGGACTGGTTGAAGAATCACGGTATCGAACCGTACAGCACTCACAACGAGCTAAAAAGCGGTCATTGTTGAAAGGTTCAATCGCACTTTGAAAGAGTGGATGTGGAAATATTTCAGCGCCAATAACACCCACAGATACATCGATATTTTCGACACGCCCGTTAGTCTTTACAACGCTAAGTACCACCAAAGCATCAAAATGAAGCCAAAGGAGGCTTCTTTGAACAAGAAAGAGGAGAAGGTGTACGTGGACCTTTATCGAAAAACGGTTAGAGCACCACCGCCAGCCAAGTTCAAAATAGGCGATCGAGTACGCATCAGCAAAAAGAAAGCAATCTCCGAGAAGGGGTACACTCCAAGATGGACCGAGGAGATATTCAAGATCGTTGAAGTTCAAAAATCCGATCCAATAACATAAAAACTCGAAGACTTCAGCGGCGAAAGGATAGATGGCTCTTTTTACAAGGCTGAGCTACAGAAGACTGAGCAGGACGTGTTCAGAATCGAAAAAATACTGAGAAGAGATAAGAAGAACCGTAAGGTCCTGGTAAAGTGGAAAGGCTACGTGCCTCAGTTCAATTCGTGGATACCCACAAGCCATTTGGAGCATCTGTAAGAAAAAAAAGAAAAAGAAAAAAGTTTTTTATGTTTTTCTTCATAATGAAATGTGAAAACAACAACAACTCAAATCTTGCTCCAACCAATGGACGTCATGGTCAAATTCAAAAGCGACAAGTCCAAGCACGGTGAACTCAACAACAACAACGCCGAACGTCTCCTATCGTGAAACGATAAATGCTAACCATGCCTATCAACAGAATTGGATCATCGATCGTTCAAGCAGAAGTTAGCCTGTGTGTCACACACTGAGAAAGCTTGTGAATAACTATACTTGCAAATCGCTCTTTCAGACATTCCGCATTCCGCAACCCATAATTATTCTCTTCACCGTACAGCGATCATTGACCTTGACCAGTTATGGAGACGAGCCAGATATGACGTGACGCAGGAGTACCAGCTACGCATTCCAGATCCAGAGGTGCACTTCTGGATTTGTTATTGAAACAAAGTACATACTACGCATAACCGTCGTAGACTACAAAATGAGCCTGCTTCTTGCTTCACCATTACTACTTTAGGAAGCGATGCGATGTGCTTGTAGATCTACACGTAGTGTGAGTCTGCTGGTGTGTTCGGAGCTAGTGTACATGCGCGCAAAGCAGAGCGCCGCGTGTATCAGCTATAGCATCTCGGAACTGTTGCTAGGGTACTGAGGTACCGGTGACGTTCCTTAGACCCAAACACCTTGAGTCATTGCCGGAGGCCCGCTGCATGCCTTGACCAACCGGAATAAGCCACTTGTCACCCATCCCGGAATTTGGTGCAGCATCTTCCTACCAAAATCCGCTTTTCATTTTGTCAGCTTCCCAAGTAAACAGCATGGCCGTAGCCGTAAATACCCCTAGAGCCACTCAACGCTGGCCATTTCTTTAATTCCGACGCTCAATGCTGTACATAGCTTCAAGGCGTTGCTGGGGAGTAACAAACTTTTTTACCTGTACAGGGGCAGATATGGATGTTTAGGATATGACGACTTCGCAAAAAGGAGAAGAAAACCATGACAAATGAAATAGCCAATCCGGCTGAGGATACTAGCTCAGAGAGAGCCAAAGAGATTCCAACAGTGCCTCAAACTGTCTCTGAAGAAGACAGTGTGAGTAGTACAAAGACAGGACATTCCGCTGCCCACTTGCGTTCTGCTCCAATAATGCTCTTCCGATGTTGGTCTAATTCACGGAAGAAAATCCCTATAATATGTATCTTCTAGTATGCAAGGCAACACACAAAGTATCAATGAATGCAGTCTAATGGTTTAGTAGTATCAGAAACGACCGTGGTAGAGCGCACGTGACGGATGCAGTCCGACAAAGGCTGCATGACAAAGCAGCCGCCGATTCAGTCAACTTGAAGCTGAGCCATAAGAACAACTCTACAGACTACCTTCGTCACGACCATATTACTTTTTCGGACGTATCTCATGACCGAAGGACAAAGTAATGTACACTTAGCTCAACGTCTCCAAGAAATGTTTTCTTTGCTGTGGTCCAGTGCCACTGAGTCTTTCTGAGGTTGCTGAGTTGGGATAGCGTCGTGAAGTTCGATTTGGCTGTTAACCCCTCTAAGCGTACCAACACGGAATCGTCACTTGTTCTGCCTGTAATGGCAAAAGTGAACGTCACCTGTTAAAAACGCACGCGACTACCAAGTGTGTGAAAAGAGTGGCGAAACAAGTCCACCACTTCAATGCGAGTAATGTTCCAATGTCGGCATGAGGCCGTTGAGTATCACTGAGACAAGGCATTAGTGATTTGACCTACAAAGTTGAGCTCTCAGTACTGGTGAAGGAAATAAAACAGCAGAAACATGAGGAAGCTTGCCAAACATGATAAAGTACGAAGAGAAAAAGAACAAGAGCCAAAACTGCAATGCAGCCATCCATTAGGACGGAGTAAAAACAATCTAGGATTAAGACCACAGTCTTAAAAGTATTTACACTAAGTGCCAAGTCGAAGCTTGCCCTGTCATAAGGTTATCGTGTGGCTGCTGAGCTTCCGATGCTTATGTGACGCATTGCCCGTGGGCTGAAAGTGCTCTGTCTCGGTTCCAGTAAATGCTGAGAAAAACCAATCGAGTGCAATGAGTTTGAATAATTTACTAACCGCCCAATCAATACCCCTTAAAATAACTTGTAGCACCCTCGCAAAGATTCCGGTGATTCGCTCCTCTTCAGTTTCCACCTGCTCCCGGAGCCTTACGATTTCCAGTTTTGCAGCAAGAAGCTCTTCGCCGTGCCTTCCACTCAGCTTTCGCATTTTCTCTTCTATTTCCTTCTCCAACATTTCTATCTTTTGACAATGCGTCCTGATGTTCTCGTTGATTATCTCCAAGTTTGGTGGTTTGTACAAAGGCAAGGCTGCACACTCCTCCAGGCGATCATGCAGTTTTTGCATGCTGTCGTCGCGCATGTCAACCCAGCCTGCTTTGTTGTCATATTCGGAAGGGTTGTTCACATGAATTATATCCGCCACACTATCGTACATGGCGCAGGTCTCAGCACAGATGCTTCTTGTCCGTCTGATTTCTTCAGCACACGAATCCGGGTCCATGAAACGTCTCGAACGTGTTCTGACGATCGTCATGTATCGACCCACATCCTTGTTGAAAAGAACTTCTTTTAAGACAGCAAAGGCTTCCCGCTCTTCCTTTGTTATTCTACCAAAAGAAACGAAGAGAATTTGGCTGATACCTTCCCGAAGATAATGACAAGTTCGTGCAAGTTGTAGTAGCACATCTGTTTTGCTCAAGTCCGTATCGCATATTCCGATGGTGTCAACAATGCGGTACGTCTTTCCTCGAATGACCGTAACGCACTCTTGTGCAGCTTTGGTTTGGCTTTGGCCAGAGTCACTCTCCGTGAATACTTCAGTCGGCGGCGAGCACCTGTGTGTTCCCAGGATGACATTCCCAACAGTAGACTTTCCGTTCCCCGTCTTTCCCAGGAGTAGAATAGTTCCATCAACGTCCTCTGCTTTGGCGGGCGTGTCATCTTTGGACAGTTTTCGAAATTCAAAAGCCCTGGTCTCCATGCTTGAATCTCTGCTAGCTCTTGCCAGAACGACCCCGAGACTCGATATGGAGCACTCCTGCCGAGTGAGAAAATGAGCTCATCGGTTAATGGCTGGAGCAATTATACAGTGCTCAGGGTGCTCGTAGAGCCACGAAGAGAGCCTTGCATTTTCCTTATTTCGATCACATTATTCCAGGTCTGCCGCGCCACGATGAGCAGACACGCGACCATCGATTTCCGGGTAATCACGCGATGTTTCTTTTTCCGTTTTCGCCTACGAATCGAGGCTCAAATACAATTTTCGATAGTCCAAAAAGTCACCATAACGTAATCTGCCATGCAGAGATCTTAACCACTAGCTACACACTACTCAGCGCTGAAAATGGTACAGGATTCAGTGGCTGTACTTGAGACGGAGAAAAAAGAGCCGGAGAGGGTGGGACAGAAAGAAAGAGTGCTAGAGAGAGAGAGAGAGAGAGAGAGAGAGAGAGAGAGAGAGAGTCGTTTGCTGGCCTAACGTCTCAGCATAAAAATGCGCTGCTAATGAGAGCATATCGCATGTCAGTATTTACAAGATCATTTCTGATTCCCTCCGCCTACCACTAGCTGACGAATGATCGAAATTTCTTTCGTTCTGTGTCCCGGAATGTGGATGACCGCAGTGGAGATTGAGAACGTGATCTACGCTTAGACTGGGGAAGCGTAGAACGACATTGTACGTCGCAAGGCGCCTCGCGGCGCCAGCCTACTTGAAACATGCGTTGAAAGGCCATTTGAGTTGTCGAGTGACTCGGCAAGCGTTATCTAGTCAAATGTGCATGTAATACCCACTTCGAGGTTGGAGATTCGCCTGCTATTTGACTGCCGTACTTCTGTCTGCAGTGGCAACCCTTACGCGAGCTCACGGAACTAACTGCCATCCCTTCCGGGCGTCCTGAGCTACTACGCATTCTTCATATCGTTGGACGCACCAAATCCGTTGACGAACAAAGTTACAGGGGTTATTGTTAGGTCCTGGAAATGTAGATGTAACCATCACAACTCGATCTTTCTATACCACTGGGAAGCGCTGCGCACTGGAACTGGTGGACGGCGATCTTCAGAGACCGAATTTCATCTTCGCAGGCACTGAACGAGATCGAAATTCTTAACTGGTGGCTTATACATCTCCTTGGATTTAGACGAGGTTTTATTGATAATTTATCATGGGAAAGCGGCTGAACTTTCCAGGATAACCGTTCGCTTGCTCTCGGCAGCCGTTGCATAACAACTTGCATTGCTCTGCGGACCTTCTGTTATCACCGAGGACTCTGAGGTCCACCCCGACGTCGCACAGCATTCCAGTTTGAAACGACCAATTTAACTACAGTGACGTGAAGGAGTAAATAAGGCCTATGTTATGTTTACGGAGTCTCACAAACCAACAATGTTCTTTGAGACTTAACTTCTATCAAGTCCGAAGAGAGAGAGAGAAAGAAAGAATGAATGACATGAAGGCATACGTAAATTATTAATGTACCTAGAGCTGACGGGGGGCACGATAGCGTCTGATGCATGGATAAGTACAAACTATGCAAAGTATAAAGGTGATACTCATGCAAGTAGTATAGAAAGGGGGCTTCTGGCGCACTCAGGTCAGTTAAGACATAGCAAACACAATGGAAGACCCTCGTTTTCGTTGAACATGTTCCCAGTCTCGTGACATCTTAAAATTTGGTACAGGACTTCATTTAAGGCTAAGATTAATAGCGCATTTCCTCAAAAAACAATGGGACATGCTTTCGTCCTCGCCTGCTCAAAAGCAAGTCTCCGTAAGGCCAGGTTCTATGCGATTCTACACTTGATTCGATTTGTTTACTCACCCAGCATTGGATCCAGTACACAACGATACTCCTTAAGCATCCTTAGACTCGACCATCATTCTTGTGGTTTCCCCAAATGGAGAGTTTTTTTACTCGCCAAGGTGCTTCTTCTTCGTCCGCCGAGATCAGCGCTTCCCGAACGCGAACTGGAACTAATAGAATTAGAGCAATTTGGTTCAAGTCCAAGAGGTGAGCTTATTCTGTGCCCTACCCATTAGCTTTGAACACATTTGGAAAAAATGGAAAGACTTCCCCTCTCATCTAGACCGAAGAGAAAAAAACCAGAGGCCGCAGGGGTCATTCTGTGTCTTCTTCGTCGCAGCCGACCTGCTCAGTCACGAGTTCCCTTGACAACGACATGCTTCCTTGCTCCCGGCCCCTGTCAGCCCGTGTTCTTGATCGCCTTATGCTCCTTGACTCTCCATACATTGCTAGCTGTGCGGTCGCGGCCACGTAAGCAACGGTTCCGACGATAATTTTAAAGTACCCCAGTTGAATTTTGCCTCCTGCATATGGTCATCGTGGCCGCAGTGCCTTACTATGCCTTAACTGACCCGAGCAACCCCGATTTTCGACGGAAACCAGAGCTCCCGTCGAAAAATCAACGGGAGCTTCCGCCAGAGCTCTCGTAGAGAATCGCCGTCTAAGGACCGTCAGGGACACTGTCTGAGCTTCCGTCGAAAATCGCCGTCTAAAGGCCGTCAGAGCTTTTGTCGAAAAATCACCGTCTAAGGACCGTCAGAGCTACTGTCAGAGCCGATAGAGCCACCGTCAGAGTGGGTTCTTGCGCAACCCCGATTTTCGACGGTGGCCAGAGCTCCCGTCGAAAATCAACGGGAGCCGCCGCCGCAGATCTGCCGTCAGAGCCAACAGAGCCACCGTCTAGGACCGTCAACGACCGAGACTAGCCGTAGACGGTGGCTCGGTTGGCTCCGTTGGTTTCGTTGACTCTGTTAGCTCCGTTTAAAAATCGAAGGCGCTGGGACAAAAAAATCAATTTCAGCCGTTCATCACATACCACAGCTACGCGTACGGCCTATCGGGGCTATCTGTAGGTACAAGGTGCTGAACGGCTGAAATTGAATCTTTAGGTGAACTGTCAGAGAAGAAACTGCCACTTGCTGTGCTCAGTCATTCGAGACCGCTATTGAGGATCCGCTGTTGATACCGTCACTACTGTTACGAACGACTTTCATTGGAAACGTTCGTTCCCGTCGACTTTCATCGGGAGCGAGGCTTAAAGACAAAAACAGTTTCTCAGCTAAAGAAAGGACCGTCGACTTTCATTGGGAGCGAGACTTAAAGACAAAAAAACTTTCTCTAAAGAAAGGACCGTCGACTTTCATCGAGAGCGTTCGTTCCTGTCGACTTTCATGGGAGCGAGATTTAAAAACAAAAAAAGTTTCTCTAAAAAAAGACAATGAACTCGTCAACGCAAATGGAAATGAATGGTCATGCCACTCGATGCCAGCGATCGGAAAAACTCCGAGCAACAGTCGATACGAAACGATCGGTAAAACACCGATCAGTCAAGACGCCCGTTGATACCGTCGAGATTACTCCGTTGAAATCGAACGGGATTAGGGCTTCCGTCGAATTCGACGGTACAAAATGGTCTAAAGAGTTGGGGTTTAAAGAAAAAGTTTCGAGAAAGAAAATGAGCCCGTCGTTCAGTCGACTGTGAAGCCTATCGGAATCGAGGCGACGGTGTAAAAGGGTCTAAAGAATTGGGGTTTAAAGAAAAAGTGTCGAGAAAGAAAATGAACTCATCAACGCAAACTTCTATCGATGCTGGTGTCACTCGATGCTACGAATCGCAGCGATCGGCACAACGCCGATCGACAAAGACGTGCGACACACAACAATCGAAAAAGCAGCAGCCAGCGCTGGTCAAGCCGATCCCCAAGCCGAGAAAGCAGCAGCCACAGGAAAAGCCGGTCCTAAGCCGCGCAGAATCGTTCCTCATTGGTTATTTACACCCCAGTCTGTGCGATGCTCTGCGATCACAAAAAAAGGTTCAAGATGTAAGTCCAGAGTCGTGAGTGCTGGTCTGTGTCGGCGTAACCAGCCGAAGCCTCCCGCAACCGAAGATTATTTCGAAGGCCTCCCAAGGCTGTTTCGAACAAAGACTCGGAGTAAACCGCAACCGGCTTACTCTGAGCATTCAAGAGCCTCGATGAAGCATTTAGCATCCGCATTCCGAAGCGTGTAAAGGATCCGGATGCGTGCATCGCAGCGAAGAAGAAGGGGGTACCAAAGCTGCTGCGCATCAAACTATCGGAACTGAAAAATATCAAGGTAATCACGACAGCTCAAATCGAGTTTATCAAACCGGTAAGCAAGAAACTTAGGACAGCTCAGCCTCACCTGACTTCTCAGCCTTACACGATCATGAACGAATCGGAGATAAAAGACACCGTCGACAAAGTCATCGACGATCTAACTCAAAGGATCCCAAACTATCAACGAGAAGGCTCGGGTTGGGTGTTTAACAAGTTGCTGCGCTATCAAATCAGAGTGCACAAGCACAAGCCTCTCAAGGAGATCCCTGTGAAAGTGCGAAACACCAAAACCGTGATTAATATCAAGAATGACGATAACAAATACTTCCTGTGGAACGCTCTAGCCGCCTTGCATCCGCAGTGGAAAGACTCTTAGAGAGTCTCCAAGTACAAGTCGTACGAAAACGAACTCAACTTTGACGCAATCGATTTCCCAGTCACCCTCAAAGACGTTCCCAAGTTCAAGGCGTAGAATGGAATCTCCGTCAATGTGTACTGTTATGAGAAAGAGGTCTACCCTCTTCTAACAACGAAAGTAGAATCGGCGAAGCACGTCGATCTTCTCTACATCGCCAATGAAGAAAACAGTCATTACTGCTTGACCAAGAACTTCACCGGGCTGATGCATCAGTACAACAAGCACAAATGCAGGAAATACTTTTGTAAACATTGCCTGCAGGCGTTCAGCCGCGAGGATCTGCTTCTCGAGCATCAGCCAGAGTGCTCGGCTATCAACGGAACGCAAAAAAATAAAACTACCTCAAGAGGATGAAAACAAATTGACATTTGTCAGTCATCACAAGGGTTTGAAGGCTTCCTTCGTCATTTACGCTGATTTTGAATCGTGAATCTATCACTCAGCCGATTGAGCATGCTGAGTAGATCTCAACAAAGTCGTTCACCGACGGCTATCAAAGGCACTTCCCGTGCGGATTCGCATACAAAGTCGTTTGTATCGATGACAAGTTTACGAAGGGTACCGCGGTTGTAATATGCTTCCCAGTACTCAAAGACCACAACTCAGACCGGAGAGGCAAACAAGTTGACTCGACCAGATGTTGGCAACTTGGCATAAAAGAGAGAGGAGAGAGGGAAGATAAGAAGTAGGAGTAGGCGTGGTCTGTATGCATACGATGCATGTGTACCGAGGATAAGGCTAAGCACTGTAACTTGAAAGTCGACTGCCACCTGATGGATGTTTCACCTATCGAGATTCGAACCACCGCTTGACCACATTCTCAGTCGCGTGCCTTATCCATTGGGCTACATCGGTAGTTGTGGTTTTATATCAGGTTTATGTTCTACTTATGTTTCATAAATCTCCATGGTGATGCAGATTGGCACTTACAACCAGAAGCACAGCTGTCGGGCTTCTTTTGCAGCATTGCGCATCCCTGCGTCGCAGCAGGCTGCAGCAGCGCATGTTGATGAATTAAAAATTCCTTCTTGATAAAAGAAAGGAAGCTTCGCAGAAACGATGTCAATCAGTAAGTTTGGAACTAGACAAGAGAGATATGGAAGCGTGGATTTTACTGCGCTCGCTCAACGGGCAGTTGTGAACGCTTTGATTCGCGTCGATGAACAGTTAATTTCGAAGGTTGGTGGGATTGAAAAGAAACTCCCAGTTCTCAAGAAGCATGTCGAGGCCGTTGAAAAACTGCAAGGCCCGCGAGGTCCAAGAGGATCGACAGGCTCGCAAGGAGAACGAGGACCTCAAGGTCCCGCCGGCCCCCAAGGATCAACATGGCACACGGTAACAAGAGATCCGGAATTGCATCTTGGAATGGTAAATGATTACTATCTGAACTACATCACCGGTGATGTTTTCAGGAAAAACAGCAACTCTGTAGCTTGGTATTCGCTCGCGAACATTAGAGGTCCGCAAGGAGAACAAGGACCTCAAGGTCCCGCCAGCCCCACGAATGTCCCTGTATGTTGGCTCTTGTGCAAGAACCTAGCTGATATCCTCAAGAAGACCACTCATTACACCTTGGCAAAGCCAGATACTCGTTACACGATCATCAAATACATCCCTTCCAAGACTACTTGTCAGGGTGACGGTAACTACGCATCCAAGACGTACTCGAGTAATCCCTACGGCGATCTGACATTGCCAGGAAATGTAACCTCACTGAACTTTTATTCTGCATGTAAACTTGATTGCATATCAGGTCGAGAGACAAACATTGTCAACCTGTTCAGACTTACCTCTGTAAGACGTTTATCTTTTCAAAAAGGAAGACAAACAAACGGAGCACAGTTGCAAGTGTGTTTCAAGTTTCTCATTGCTGCTGAGGTGCTTCACCAACAGTCCGGATTGTCGACTGATGCTTTCATCAAATTACAATTGTTAAAGGACCCTCGTTTTGCAAATCAGTTGAAGTTTCAGGGGTGGTTTACCTAACTGACAGAGGGCTCTTCTAAGACAACTGTTTCTTTCACACTTCCCGATACAGTAATCCACCTCATTGATCTTCAGCCAGGGGTGTTTGCTCAAGGAAATTGCACTCATCAATATTTCTCTGCAGTTAGCACCCCACCGCTATCCAATCAAGAAGAAGAAGAGCTGATAGAGTTCTTCCTCACAGACCGAATATAAAACGAATTCTAAAATAAAGAGTAATGGAGACAATTAACTTTGATACAGGAGAGAGCAGGAGTGAAAACTCAAGGAATCACCTTCTGTTACTCAATTGCTATTACATGCTAGTAGGTCCGACAGGATGCGGTAAAATAAACACGCTTTGCAACTTGCTGCTCCAACGAATGAGCCCCGACAAAGTGGTAATTTATACAATCAATCCCAATCAAGATAAATACTCAATGTTGAGAGATTTCTTTGATTTGATAGTAGACGAAACAGGTGAACACATTCTCGATACAGAAACTCTCGAAGAAGTCGTGCCTATGAAGGACTTAGACGATGAAGAAAACAAAGTTATCATGTTTGACAATACAAAAGTTGATGAGCGATACATGGATCGAATCAAGGAGTATTTCTTACTTGGTCAAAACAAGAACTGCACCTGCATCTACCTCTGTCAGAGTTATTACGACGTTCCCAAATACATCAGAAGAAACACAAATGTTTCTCTCTCTTCCCATCGTTAGATAATCGGGATGTTTCAAACATTGCAACCGATCACGCAAGAGGCTTGGGAAAAGATGAGTTGCAGAAGATTTACCAAGAGGCGACATCGAAGCCTCATTGTTTCATGTGTTTGGACAAAACGGGGAAGCACGTTCCCGAGATGTATCGACAAAACGTTGACGGGTTTGTACAACAACTCGACAATAACTTGACGATAACTTGCAACAACTTGACAATAAGTTGACAATAACTCTACGGAAGTAGGTATAAGTGAACCAAAAATTAAAAAATTCTGCTTATGATAAAGATGACGTTTCAAACAGTGACAAGCGCTGCTGAAAGAAAGCAGCTCATCGATAACTTTTTTGGAGAATCGTGACAGACTTAGGAAACGAGTGACTGATGAGAAGATAGGAAAGCCGAGCTTTTAACGTGAGGTAGTGGTGGAACTGCAAAAGCCGGTAGAGGAACAGCAGACAAAGTTAGAGGAAGAGCGACAGAAAAAGACGGATGACAGGCAAACCCAGTTGATTGCCAAGCTGCAAGGAAGCCATCACTGAAAATTTGGATGGTCAGGAACAAACCCTTCTCCAGAACGTCTTGTAGACACAGCAGCAACTTCTCCAGTCGCAGCAACCCACTCCGCAACCTGCCCTTGCAGCTGCGCGTCCAACTACACCAACAGTAATACCAAGAATTGAAATAAACCTGGATAATGAATTGTACATAAACCTTTTGAGAAATATGAATTTGCCAACACTGAGCGA
>JAOWAW010039903.1:0-17406 GCA_028565695.1 Nicola tetela | reverse complement strand
TTTTTCTTCTTTTTCTTCTTCTTCTTCTTCTTTTTCTATTTTTTTTTCTGTTTGTTCTATTTTTCTCGGTTCCTTTTTTAATTGTTACTAAGCGTGGAGGTGGTCCAATCTAGCACCCGGAAAGACCATTGCCGTTTTCCAGCCGTCGCTTTAGCCGCTACTCTCGAGCGACTTCATGACGCTCGCCTCAGAAGGCTTTGTTTGAAATCTTATGCGCGACCCAAACGTTCCTAGACTTCCCTCGCTGAATCGCCGTGAGCACAAAATAAGATGCCTAGATCTACAAGAAATTACTGCACCAAAGGCATCTGCTCCTGAAAGCATTCCAACATGTGATGCACAATCACCACTTGCCCTTTTGACATCGAGATCACTGTCTTTGGGAACGGCGCAGATATCACACAAATCGCTGCAGCATTTCGAACGCGCACCTTCATCCAGTACGTTTTACCGGAGGGTCACATTAGCCCAGGTGCCAGCAAAATCCCTGGCATTTCAGTCAAGGTCATTTCTGAGAAGCGTGCTTTGGTGCTCAATGGCAAACCGGTGCCCACCATGTCGCTCGGGGCTGCATTACAACTGCATGTTTGTTGACTGGCTAAAGTCAATTCAGCTGCGGCAGCTGCCCGTTTTAGTCACACACAATTGCTTTTCCTTTGATAGCCTGGGTTCTCCTTGAGCAAGCACAGTCTTCGGGAACGCTGGATAAGCTTTCTGAAGGCATTGCAGGCTTTGCAGACACATTCCTAGCTTTTTGACGAAGACAACCAGGTCGTACTACTTATAGTCAACTGTCTCTTGTGAAGGATTTGCTCGGTGAAGACTATAAAGCACATGATGCTTTTGCTGATGTCGTGGCCCTTCAGTCTTTGACAAACACAAACGTTAACCTAGTGCACCTACATCTGCATGTAGGATAGCTCTATGGTTTTGAAGTCTGCAAAAGAAGCTCTAGCAGCAGCGCAACAGAAGGCGATGCGTCTGGATAACCTCAGGGTTATCTCCCGCCATGTCCTTTCCAAGTCGATATCCGAGAAAATAGCCAAGTCGACGCCAGGCCTTAGCGTTGCGGACCAACAGTCGGTTTTCAACCGAAAATGTGCAAATGGGCTGCGATGTCTTCTTGAGGAGAAAGACCATGCTGGAAAGGTACGGGTGACAAAGAGCAAAAAAGTGCTCAACAACCTTGCAAGGTTTATCAGAAACAAATCTGCCCAACAGTCTGTGAATCCAGAAGCCAGTGCTAGCAAAAACATACCAGCTTTATCTCCAGAGAAACTTGAAAATTTCGAAAGTGAAAGCAGGAAGGATATGACCTGTCAGATCCAGAATGTGAGACCTAGCTGCAATCTTTGGCAACGCAGATTGACCAGTGACATGCTCATCCACACACGCGCGCGCGCACGTGCACATGCACAATATACATAACCGCCACCACCTGTAGAACCGTGTTGATTACGTAATTCTTGGAGACACCTGAGAGCTAAGCACCTGATGGGCCGTTGAGCGCCTCTTTAACTACTAGATTCCTGTTGAGTTGTCGTCCTTCTTCTTGTTGTTATCTTAACTGGTACTTTAAAACGTAGTTGAGGTCGTCTTGGCTGGCTGTTACATTGGTAGCAGAGCATGGCTTACCTTGTTTATCTACTTTCAGTGTTTCTCTTATTGACGAGTCTTCTCTTGCTGCTGTGATGGCGCTTTCGCTTTAAGTGGAATCCTCATGCGAATTCACCAGCTGTAAGACCTGGTGTTGCCGTTGCAACACCGCTTATTTCCTTTCCGACATCTCGTTAGCATGTTCAACCGAAACAACCTCCACTATTTGGTGGAAGGACTTCAGAATTCGAAGAGTGAGTTTTCCGTGGAATGTTCCCTCGAGTGGGCAGACGTCAGCTCCCCGCTTCAAGAGGTTGACTACGCTGTATGTTTCCGGTCAGGGAATGCCTTGTTGTGGTTAATTTCTAACCAACTGGCTGGCGTCAAGTTTCTTAGCTTGTTGACTTTGAAGGCTGCACTGGCTCAAACTTATGGGTCCATCAACCGTGGTGAGGAAAACCGATTTAAGTGGTTTAACCTTGAACAACTGACGTCTTTAGAAGATTATGAATCAGAGTTTACTCATCTCAATTTGAATATTCCGAAGTTGGATGACCTTTCTTGGGCAATTCTATTCGTGCGAGGGCTACAAAGCATCCTACGAACAGAAGTCCTTTGAGAGCACTCGAAGACGTTGGCAGGAGCAACTCGCGGTGCTCGCCTGGTAGAGCGTATGAATTCTATTGGCAATCCCTCCCAAACAAGTGAACCACGAATTAAGCCTAAGGCATCAGGCTCGGACATCTCTTCAGTAGAGAGAAAAGCATTGCGCTAAAGCAATCTCTCCACCGAAGAAAGATAGCAACTTTAACGTGAAGGCAAATGTTTTGACTGTCATCAAACTGGTCACCTGTTTAAGGACTGTCCACAAAAGAGGAAGAACCAAAATGCCGAAAGCCAGTGACGAATAGGATGCCGTCACTGCCAAAGAGTTTTGCACCCAAGGCTTTTTAACTTAATTAATTAAACTGTTTCGCATTACTTGAAGATGAATTTGCTCCCGAGTTAGAACCCCGAAAAGCTGACTTTGTGGCGATCACCGATTCAGCTGATTCGGTAAAGGCCAAGCCAGAAAAGGAAAGCTTGTTTGTACTTAGGAGCACACGCCTGACAAGCAGCTCAATGGGAAAGATCAATGGACGCCCAGCACGTATTCTCATTAACTGTGGATCTACACACGACTTGACATCTTCCAACTTTGTCAAGAAATATAACTTGCCATCTGAATTACCTAACGGAACTTTTGACGTTGTGCTTGCCAATGGATCTACCTCGTCCCAACCTTTCATTTATTCTAAACCCACGAAGGTCATCATGAGGGATTTCAGTGAAGATAATATGATGTCATCCTCGGTAAGCCTTGGCTTTGGAGACTCCTCGAAGGTGGAACTTCAGTTCATTTCTGGCCGCCAAGCACGTCATGAACTTCGATGAGGAAGTATTGGATTTACCATGTGGGTCACCAAACTAAAACACACTGAATCTCACACAAACCTGTTGGAAGAATTTGACATAAGAATACAAGGCACGTAAAGAAGAGTACTTTCTCAGTTACTGGAAGAGTACAAGGACTGTTTGCCTCGAAAACTGACACGAAAATTACCTCCTGAATGAATAGTTAACCCCGACATTGATTTAGTTCCGTGCTCGTCTCCACCAAGTTGTTCTGCTTATCGGCTCTCTCATCCGGAGCTTGAAGAATTTCATTCTCAATTGATCGCTCTACTAGAATGCGTGGCTTAATCGATTCTAGCAAGTCGCCCTTTGGAGCTCCAGTCTTCTTCGTTAAGAAATTTGACCAATTGCTTCAACTGGTGTGCAACTGGTGAGACCTAAATCGCATTACAATCAAGAATGAGGCGTGTTTACCAAATATAGACGATCTGCTTGACACAGTTCAAGGAAGCAAGTTCTTCTTAAAACTAGATCTTCACTCCAGTTATCACCAAGTGCGTGTCACAGAAGCCGATATTCCTAAGACAACCATCAACACGCCCTCTGGTCACTACCAATTTAAGGTGATAGGATTTGGCCTCTCAGATGCCCCCACAACATTCATGTCACTGATGAATTGTATTCTTCGACCCTATCTGCGAAAATTTGTTTTCTTCCTTGACAACATCTAAATCTTTAGCAAGAGTTGCGGGGACATTTAGACCACGTTTACCAGATCATGGAACTTCTTCCTGAAAATCAACTCTGTTGCAAACCAAAGAAATGCACATTTGCCGCAATGTAAATTCTCTATTTAGGCCACTACCTCACGGGCAGCACCATTGCACCTAATCCAAAGTAGCTTGAAGCAGTTTGAGACTGGCCAGTGCCACAAACAGTGTCTCAAGTTCGAAGTTTCTTGGGTTTCGCCAACTATTTTAGACGATTCATAGATCATTTCACTCGGAAGGCTATATCATTAGAAGAAATTACCGGAGGGATTGCTTCATTTTCTTTGAACACTGATAGACTGGAAGCCTTTGACAAAATGAAGCTCGCCCTTCTTCAGGCTCCTGTGTTAAAACTTGCTGATGTTTCAAAACCTTTCAGAGTGTATACCGATGCCAGTGACACCGCTATCTCTGGAGTACTTATGCAACAAGGCAATGGTGAGTGGCATCTGGTAGCCTACGTTAAACGCAGACTTACCCCTGCCAAGAAAAACTGCCCGATCACTGAGAGAGAAACTTTAGCAGTAGTGTCTGCTTTGAAGAGTTGGAGGCTATACTCGTTTAAACACTTTGATTTGTTCACAGACAAGTTCTGGTCTACCTCAGAACTAAACCTGGACTGTCTAAACAAGAAGCAAGATGGGTGGAGTTCCTTGCCCATATTCATTTCACTACTCACCACTTACCATGTAGTTCAAACTTGGCAGATCCTTTAATACAACTGCTTCAACCAGATCCACAGATCCAGAATTTAAAATTTTCTCTTGACATTCATCCCGATGAAGCAGAACATTTATCGGACGGATACATAGATGACCCAGAACTCTCTTTCATCATTGACAGGCTATCAACATCATCACCGGATTCTTTTCATGAACGTTACTTGGGGAACAGCAAAGATAAGAGACTATATTTAACAACCGCTTCTCCAGCACGACTTTGTATTCCCTGAGGTGAATTGAGGTTAAAAATCTTACAAGAAGCACATGACTGTGTGATTGCAGGTCACCTTGGCTGAGATAGAACCTTCTGGAAACTCTTGTAGCACTTTTTCTGGCTCAGAATGGGAAGGGAAGTGAAGAATTTTGTGAAGTCTTGGGAGATCTGTCAAAATAGTAAGTCTAACAAGGTCAAGATGGGCCTTCTTCAACCACTAAGTACCAGAACAATCCTGGGAAAACATTAGTATGGATTTTATCCTCGGCCTGCCTACAACAGAGATCCACAATGCAATACATACTTTTGTTGATTGCCTGACCAAGTTTGTTCATCTTGTTCTAACTACTTCCCACTGGGATACGAAAGAGCAACTCGCTTTTACATTCACAACATCTTTTCCCTGCACGGCCTTAGCTGATCGATGGTTTTCAATCGTGATCCATGGTTCACTGTGATCTTCTTCAAGGAAACTTGTGAACTATTGGGTACGCAGCTGCAGATGAGTACAGCCAATCACCCTCAAACCGATGGCATGACAGAAAGGGTGAACAGGATCGTCGAAAAAACATTACATGGCTTTGTGAGTCATGAGCAGTCAGACTGGGACAAACTTAATTCCTCCACTTTGTCAATTCTCCATTAATTCTACACCACAATCAACAACTGAAGAAACACCCTTTTTCTTAAACTACGGGCAACAATCCTCGACACCATCCTCTCTTTTCTATAGCCGCACGTCTGTGGACTTTACTCAGGACAGTGGCGCTAAGGCATGGTTGCAACATCAGGCAGACATATTACGTATTTCTAAGGACAAGATAACGCCTGCTCAAGCTCAACAGTGTTTTAATGCAGATTCGGGGCGGAAAGAAGTGAAGCTTAAGGTGGGAGACAAGGTGATGGTACATAGAGAGTTTTTGGTTAATCCAGAAGCCCAAAACAGACCATCAGATAAGTCGCAACCCATATGGTATGGACCTTTTGAAGTTATTGAAGAGTTTCTTCAAATGCCTTTCGACTTAAATTACCTTATGGTTTGGGATGTCATCCAGTCTTTAGCGTTTCAGCATTAAAAAGGTATCATGAAAACAGTTTTGAAGGCCAAAAAACACCTCTCCCTCCTCCGCTAGTGGAAATGGACGGACATACTCGCTACATCATTGAGAGGATACTGGCCCACTGTCACTACCACTGTAGCTTACAGTACCTGGTTAAATGGAAGGGTTATCCAGACACAACTTGGGAGCCAAAAGCCTTCTTAAAGAATGAAGCTGGACAAGACTTGGACTCATTAGTAGCTTATAAACAAAGCATCACTGAAAAGTAATCGCTGTTTTTCTCGTTACATAATCATCCTGTACTACTAATTTACCTAGCACTCAGTTAATTGAGAAGGGGATGGTGTAACCGCCACCACCTGTAGAACCGTGTTAATTACATAATTCTTAGAAACATCTGAGAGCTAAGCACTTGATAGGCCGTTGAGCGCCTTTTTAACTACTGGATTCCTGTTGAGTTGTCCTTCTTCTTCTTCTTCTTATCTTAACTGATACTAGAAAACACACTCTGGACTGAGGCTGTTTCGGCTAACCATTACAATACATGCATGCAGAGGGGGAGAGAGAGAGGGTGGGAGAGAAGTTTATCCACCAACAGTGAAATTCTGACTAACAGCAGTTGGAAAAGCCTTCTATGAGTAATTAAAAGTCAGCTGCAGTGAATTGAACAGTCAGTTTCTGTCAATAACTGCAGTCAAACACAATAATTGCCAGTTACCACCTGGTCCAACTGAATTTTTAGTGAAGAGGGATTTGTTCCCCATTCTATGTTGAAGAACAAGCATGTTTCATACTATCATCATTAATGGGTAGCCAAGACAAAAGTGCAATATTTCACCTAGGATGGTGGTAGTTTGGTGGGATAGTAAGTTTTGTATAATCATATTGAATGATAAATTGCATTTAAAAGATGTGTTCATTGGTCTAATAGAAAAGTTAGAGTGCAAAATGTGTATTTTTGCATTAGCATGTATCCTTAAAGTTCCATATTTCTTTGGCGAAAATCTCCACATTTTTACAGATGACCCTGTCCTTTTTTTCTACATGTTCTAAACTTTTAAGTCTAAACGAACACTTTCATTAAGGGGCACCTCCATGGAAACTGTACATGCTGAGAAACACTAACTCTCAGCCGGTGTTGCTATTGAAACCAGTAAAATAAATCAATTAAAAGGATCAAAAAATGTTCAACTATAAAGGCAGTGAAGAGGCCTACGCTGAGATAACAGTAATGTAAACATTATTTTATGGCTGTGATGACATGCGCAATCTTCACATGTCCTATCCTTGCAGGGAAATGTGTCCACCAACGAGTGTATAACTCTACTGCAGCAAATGGAGGTGTTGCAGTCCCTATTAACCATGAAGTAATAATATCATGTAACCAAGGATTCGCTTTCGACCCTAACTCCCCTCTGCGAAATTCAAAGACGATACTATGTCAACCTAATGGATATTTTTCCGAAACAATTTCAGTCAATGCTTGCAAAGGTTAGTGCCGCACCAAGAACTTCCTGGCTTGTCATGTGATACCTAGTCTTTACAAGCATTGCTTGCCCTGCTTTCACAGTTAAAAGGATTTCTTTTCCATCTGAAAATGCTCATACACAGGATAGTTGAATATATAAAATTACAAAATAGACTTAAGATGTTAACTCCTAAATCTCAGCCTGAATAGGCTTATTAATATTATGCTTCAAGTAAATTAAGACTTAACACCCCCTCCGTGTAGAATTGCCAAGAGCAGGTATAGGTACTCAAAATCATCCCGAGCGCTTGTCATTCTGATGTCCATAAAATAAAATGTATGGCCCTCATTGATATGTTTACCTCAAAATATCTGACTAAAGCAGGGACTACACACGTTTCCAGCATGATATTAATGCAGCAGTCTCACCCGCAGTCGGGTGTGGATGAACTACAGTCATCTTATTGTTATCCGCTGTATTGTTCCTACACTGGCCCAATAGGTTTTAATACTGATGTGGGCCTGGATGTCCACTGCAGATAGCAAAGAAACGTTGAAAACAAACTGCTAGAAGTCTATATAAATTTCCATTTTAATCCCAATGAGAGTGTACTCCTATAGATCATTCTGGAGAAGAATGACTAGATAGATGAAGTCATGCTCATTTAATGTTGGGGTTTGAAGTTTCCGCGCCTGGGCCATACTGTCATATAGCAATCCCCGCCCTATCTTGCTTCATCCTCCTGGAACACTTTGTACATCTCCTGACATTAGGTCCACTAAGTCTCTCTCTTCACTTTGTTCTGTTCTCATCCATCTACTTCGCATCTTTTGTTTTGCTCTTCAGTGTACTTGTATCGCTTCTTGTGCCTTATCTCGCTCTTCATACTAGCTTGTTATCATTGGCTATTGGGTGCAGGAGAGAAGAAATAAATATAAAAAAATGTTGCAGGGAGCGTACAGTCAAGATACCACTCGTGTTGATGTATAGTGACTCTTGGTCATGTGTTTCACAACTTTGAGGATCGGTAATGTCAGCATTTTACAAAACCACGCTGTCGAGATCCAAGAAAAATTGTATTATGCCAATGGGCTCTGGCTACATTCTCATTTTTTGACTGAAACCAGAATGCGCATGTTGCTACACGGATTTCCTGCAGAAATATTTTATGAAGAATGTGGGAAAACTGCTTGGAAGCTCTACGGGAGCATGTCATCATGGCAAGAAGCTGAGGAAAGCTGCGCAGCTGACAGCGCTCAACTGGCTATTGTCCGAACTGATCAGGACAGAACGTGTTTGAAGAAAGTCGTCGGAGAGGCTTTAAGGGAAGTCCGTATCTGGGTGGCATTCAGCAGAAATGATGACAACAGCGTTTACCGCTGGTCTGACGGTATTCCCGTTGAAGGGGTATTGGCTAAAGAACGTTCACAGCGCTGTGGTGTTGTTACAGCAAGGAATGGGTCTTTGGGCACTGAGGACTGCCAGCTTAACCTTACGTTTTTATGTGATGCTTCAGTTAGAGGTAAGGTGCTGTAAACCATTGACATTAACGTATGTCTTATGGATGAGATCTCATCTATTCCACACAACAAGTATTTATTCACCACATTTTGGCCTATATGAATGCACCTTTGCATGTAGTGATTTGACGGTCCCAGCCAATCTCTTCAAGGTTAAGCATCAGGCAAACAGGGGTGTTGCGACAGCTTTGTTTGGGGTTGGTCTTGTAACAATTTTGGCATAGTTGCAAGATGCACATGAAGAAGAAACAAAAGCTGGTAAGAAATTGGAAACAAAATTAATGGGGATTGATTTCTGCAAGGTTTTCTCAACGTTTTAGTCACAGAACGAGTAACCTAATCAACACTAAATTGAATTTTCTCATATGGATTCTAACGTGTTAATTAAACTTGGACGAATAGGGATGGAAAAGTACTTGAGTATCTAGACCTTGGGAACATCACCACCTATATGGTGTTGGAGGAGATGGGCAAATTGGTCATAATTTTTAAGAATTTATTTTAACATTTTCTGAAAGTTTAGAAATATGAAGCAAATTTTTGAAGAAAGCATAGCCATAATGCATTTGCCATTTTTTAATTCCCAAGTACACCTTTCTTTTTAATCTGCTGACATGTGCAGGGTATACTAAATATGGCAGAACTTCTTTCAAATACTATCCATTCGCATTACCATGGAAGCAGGCTGTACATCGATGTGCAATTGAGAATGCTGAATTGGCAATTGTGGAGACTTCTTTGAAGAAAGATAATTTTTCAATTTTTCTGAATGGCCTGTCCAGTGGAATGCAACATTTAAGTCGCAATGTATGGACTTCAGGAACGTTTAATTTACAATCAAACCAATGTCCAGTTGTTGATATACTAACAGCGAACTTGACTGATCAGTCTTGTACCGACATTCTACCATTCCCTTGCAAGCAAACAGAGGGTAAGTGCAACACTTTAGATGGCATAATTGGCATTTAATGTGTGAGAAAATTAATGCTTTGTGCCCAGACTGGAAGTGAAACTGCTTGTTGACTACTGTTTCCTTTCTGTCTCTGCCTGCAGCTTGCTCAAATTTCAAAGCTTTTAATATTTCTGATGCTCCTCAAAAAACGTGGCAGGCCTGTAAACAAACATGTATGAACAATGGAGGCCGCTTGGCAGTGCCTTCCAACATTGTAGAATATCGTTGTGTCATATCCTCACTACCATCTGGTCATTTTACCCTCGCTTGGACAGGCCTGTTTGTCTCTCAGACTGGCTTAGTAGACAAAAGGAAGGGTAAATATGTTCAAAACTTTGCCCCTATCAAGGCCAGAGACGAGTTCCATACATTTCGCTGGGAATCTCGCAGCAGGGAAGGTCCAATATATTTCCATAATGGAGTATATGTACACACTTCAAGTACTTTCAACCATGCATTAATGTGTGCCTGCCAATTTGGTAAGTGTGTGAAACATGTTGCACTCAACAAATCAACCAAACCAATGAAAAGTCATCTCAGTTTTTCACGACCTTCCTAAGCTTGAACATGCACCCATGTACATGAAAACAAAAGTCAGAGTAGGATGTTACCAGTCCGCTATATGATATGATTTCTAACCAGAACATCACCCAACAAACCGGAATGACCATCAGTAGTAGCACAAACCACTTCATGCGTATCACTGTCAAATCAAAATGTGTCTTTAGTTGTTTATCACTGCAGTACTCACACCCTGTAGAATGGATTCCTTGTGTAATGCACTCAAGAAAATGAGACAGTTTCTAGTGTTGAATGCAATTCCACGGAGATATGCCAGGTTATTTCGTGTTCAGTATACCATCATTTACGCGATTTTAGTCATGTTAATAGCCTGTTTAGTAAAAGACTTCAATATGGTGATACAGAAGATGCTCTTAACCACCTTGCCTTTGATTCACAACATAAGCCCATCACAGACACAATGACTTTTCCTGCTCCCGTCAGGTACCGTCACAGTTGCCATTGTGCATCCTGCATGGACAAATGAACAAGTAAATATTTTTAAGGATGGGAGTGAATGTAATTGAAATGTGGAAAATGGGAAGTGAAGCACTAGTGTCTCCCAGACTGACTGGAGGAAGGCCAGTCCCAGTAGCTGAAGTGGTACAACATCAGCCACGTAGGCTGAGCGAGGGTCCTGGTTTAAATCCTGGTTGGGACAGGTTGGTGTTTTTTACCGCTTCGCTAATGCTTCACTTCCCATTTTCCACATTTCAAATAATGACATAATGTAGCACAATCACAGACCCCTAGTAGGAAACGCACCACAGACGTATAGATGCGAAAAAAACAGAAAATATCGACCAAACAACACTTGCAGGCACAAATGCAAAAAAAACTTCAGTAGTGGATAGCATTATAAGTAACAAGACATGTGGAGTTACCTTTTGAACGTGAAGAAGGCTCCAGTAAAGGTGATAGAAATGTCGTTGCTAAAATACATCAGAAGGCCGGTGTGTGTGACTATCATCTTAGTGAAGATATTCTAGCCAGTTTATTCCACTTTGCTGATGCTTCACTTCCCTTTTTCCACATTTGAATTACATTCACTCCCATCCTTGTTATTATTATTAACATCACTGAATCAAATGTGTTAACACTACCGCCACATGGAAAAGTTCTGTTGTATGCAATGCAGGAATCAGGTACCGTATTTGTATATATGGTTAGAAAGTGGTTTGCCAAAAGTAGTTATTCAGAATGTGCCATCCTCTTTCTCTCTTGCTTTCAGATAAACCAGATCCGCCAAACATTACCTGTTTTCCAGGTCAACGCATGGTAACTGTGAATTTGGTTTATCCATATGATGGGAATAGTCCGATATTTGAGTATGTAATAAAATACACTAACCTGCAGAGCAATAAAACCGTCACAAACAGAATTCCGTCCAATTCATCAGTGGGACAATCACATGTAACAAATATTACAAAACTTCGACCTTTCTCACATTACCGGTTTTCCGCCCAGGCAATCAATGCCAGAGGACCAAGCAATTTCAGCAACAACCTAATTGTTCAAACATATCGCGATAGTAAGTGGCACCACTGTTACTGTTGGTACATGTCCGGTTTTGAGTTATCTTCTTAAGTTATTCTTTGCAATAACATTAAAAACGTGTAGTGATTCAGAGAAGGAAACAAATTTGAGAAGAATTATACCGTTTAATAACAAACTAAGTATTTCGAAAAGTGGTGATATCATTTCCATTGATTCTTACAGGTGAGCATGAAATGCAAGGTTAAACCCTGCACGTGGCAGGTCCTGAATCTTTAAAAACAAGGTCTAAACCCAGGAATCAGGCTTTAAAATCTTCACTGCATACACCAGAGAGACCCTCATGTCTAAATGCTTAGAATACGAGTACACTACACTAATAACACTAGACAAATAGCACTATGCTAACATCCCTTAGTCTTTCACAAGACCACATACATAGCTCTAAACATGTGCGCTTCTCATCTAGGGCTAGATATTTTTAACAAAGGTATTTGGCTGTTGAAGCTTACTGAGGAAGTCATGGCTGTAATTTGAAGAAGTAGGTCCATAGTTCTGCAACTAATGCTACCAGTCACATTACAGATTTACTCCCATGTCAGGAAATACACGTATAGATTTGATCTACCAGAGCATGTGAATTTATCTTATCATTTTGTGCAAAGTATGTGTTGACCCCTAAAAGGAATAAAACAAATGGTTTTTTCTTGGTATCACATTACATCACAAGTTTAAAATCTATCCCAAAGACCTGCTTTTAAACAGTACACATCATGTACACATCATTCCATCTGCTCAAAAGATCAGCATCAAACCATTTATAATTGGTAATCTAGACTGACCTGATAGTTTAATGCCACTTTTTGGATTATAGGGGCCAGGAAAATACGGGTATATAGCTATCAGAGAAATTTAACAAAAACTGCAACATGCAGTCATGAAAATGGTAACATGTAAATGTTTTCTTTCTGCCTGATGAAGGTCAGAGATGGCCGGCCAAAACATCGCTTCAAAAAAATTGTATTCTGGAGATCAGTGAATGGAACCTTAATGTAAATTTACCTTATCCCAACCAGGCATTTCTGCCTTTCCAAACCCCGGGGAGGGTCTTTTCAACCCCCCTTGCTAACTTTATTATTTTAGCATCCCCAGTGGGTTAGCTCTGTCAGAGTGGAACGGAACTAGTTACAAGACAGGTAATCAAAGAGCGAGAGAAACAGAACAAAGACTGTCATGAAAAGAATTTGAAGTAATTGTCACAGGCTAGCCTGGCTTCCTCTCGTTTGGAACACTCAGGACACAGGTGAGCCATCACTTTCTACTGTTGCTATGGCAACAGAAAGCCGCATTGCCTGACGAAAGGTTTTGAAGATAGTTACTTATGGTCAGATAGGAATAATCATTATTTCTCAGAATCACTCTTCCTATTATTAATATGCTCCAGCCTGAAATTTGGGAAGGAGGTTCAAACATTAACAGCCACTCCCCCCTCCCCCCTCCCGGTTGGGATGGGTTTAATCCAAGTTAGACCCGGTAGGGACTGGAGAGGGGCTCCCACAGATATTATTGGGCGTGCGTGTGTGAGTCTGTCACAGGGGCGGCAATTTCGGGAGTCGCAATCCCCAAATTACACGGAGTTCTCACGGGATAGCCTAATTTAGTGCCTACGTTTTCTATTGCCAGCTATCATTGTTTGTCACACGGCATGGGACACTCTCAGACCAGGGAAAGCCCTTGGGACATCTTTCAAAACGATTCTTTGCATTGGGACTGACTTTTTCAAGTGATGTTGCTAATCGAGCAACGAGCCCAGTGATGTACAAATTATAGATACACTTGCCATGACAGAGCTGCTTTGGGAGTCATGATTATTTATCACTAGCATAGTTACCCGTGCTTCGCACGGATCATTGAATGTGGATGGTACAGACTGAACTTTGGAAGGCAGATTTCGGGCTCAGGATGGCGCGATGGCGCAATGGATGACCGTATTGCGTACAGAGTGTACAGATTGGCAGGAAAACAATTTGGCATGTAGCTGAAAACCGACACGGATGGTATTGCATGACCGCTCAGCAGAAAATAATCTCAAATTAGAACATCGCTCATTTTTAGCCTTCAAGCTTTGTAAATCTCTCAGTGACCCTAAAGCAGAGGGAGCTCAAGCGAGAGAAGGCCTCAATCAGCTGTAGAGCGTCACCAAGAGCGAGTTTGTTGGGCGAGTGTTAGCAGGTACGGTGCGTGACATACTACGTCTTACATGGCATTGTTGCAGTTGAGTATAAATAGGGCAGAGCAACTCACCCACCGATGACGAGCAAATCGACATAACTGTTTGAGTGAATCGTCGATAGGTTTTCTCGCCTGACGAAGATCAGACTTCATCGGACGAAATGTCGCCAAACAAATGTTGTGCTTGTGAAGAGTGATTTTTTGACAAAATACCGAGATACACCTACCAAAAAGTACTCAATTTCTTGGCTGCCGGGTGAGAAAAGGTTGTTCTTCGCTCAGCCGTCCTTCACAGTTGGTTGTGCTTTTTTCATTGAAAACAAGGTTTCCCGCACAATAGTGTACAAGGCAGTACAGCCTTGGAACGACGCATATCTGCTGTACGCTTTTGGCCATGGTTCCAACTGTGAACTACCCATATTCATGTTTCCATTACACGTGAGCCTAGCCTTCGCAACGGTCGATTTCCCTTCCCTATCCTAAACTGCCAAAGTTTCCTCCTGTATACTAGGTCTGCAATACAGAGGAAGGGCCAGCAAGGGTTCCATGCGCGCGCGCCACTTGTTCTGCACTAAGAGTTCCGTGTGTAACTAATTTTGCCAGTCACATTACAGGTTGATTCAAAATGATTTTTCCCTCAAGTCAGCAAATATATGCATATGTACATTTTGATTTGAGCTACCAGAGCATGCGAACTTAAAATGGCTTGATATCATTTTGCGAAAAGTATGTGTTGATCCCCGAAAGAAATAACGCAATCGATTTTTGTTGGTATCAGATTGCATCACAGGTTTCCAACCTATCCCAAAGATACGTTTTCTTAAGAACACTACATTTACACATCTTCCATCAGCTCCAAAGATCAGCATCAAACTTTATGCAGTTGGTTATCTATCCGCATCTGATAGCTTAATGCCTCTTTTTGGATTATTGGAGCCAGAAAAATAATGGCATCTAGCTAACTGATAATTTTAACATAAACTGGAGCATCCGGTTATGAAAAGGGTGACATGTTAATTTTCAATGATTTGGGTACGTCCTTGTTGAGAGTTCATAACTTAAACAACAGTTAGGACCGACATGAGTTTTGGAAATGCAACGTTTTGGCTCAGTTACTTGAGCCTTCATCGGGTTTACTTCTTTTGGAATTTTATGGGCGAGTAGTCTGTGCGTGCAAAAAGAAAGATGTAAGCAACAGAGCACATCTCCCACGCAACAAGACAAGAAGCAAAACGAAAATTCCAACAGCAGCAATCGGCCCGTTCATCAGTCGATCCCTACCAGTCTGTACAGAAACCGAAGTAGAGAGAAAAAGAGAGGGAGGGAGAGATAGCAAAAAACCTGCAACACTAATACAAGACTAAGCCCAATTTGTTTCGGGGCCTAATCAAGACAGAAGGGCTCTAAGACATGGCAGCGGGTCCCAGGGCCGTACAAGGAAAAAGCAGCAAGATACAAACTAACTTGAAAGACAGGCTTGCACAACATTATAACTGCAACTGTTCATATGCTGTCTTCGGGACGCGCGAAAACCACATGCACCACATCACTCATGCACCCTATCACACGTGTATCTCTAGTCTAAGCCACGTCACGCATGCACTTATCTCACATACACCGCAACACATGCGCCATTCGCACACGCTGCATCGCATGTACAGTTAGGATGGCATACATGTAGAACAGGGGAAAGAGGGATTTATATAAAAATAAATTTAAAAGATAAATAAAAATAAATGTGTGTTTTTTGGATCACGTGTTGAAGGTACATATGTCCTAACTGCGAGGTGTTGTTGAAGTCCTGTGATACAGTGAAGCAGGAGCGAAGTAAGATGTACATGAATATTCGGGAAAGCGAGTGCAGATGGGTTAAAAAAATCAAGTAAATGCAGCCAGATCCCACTTAGCTTTACACCTTTGTCTCTGTTCATGCTTGATGGCTGTCAAGAGTTCCAAATCGCAACTTCAATTCTTTGGGCTTTATGTTGCTTGGTGGATCGAGGGTTTCCAGATTCTCCCCTGTCAATGCTGTGCTAATCCTGTTAGTGTACTCCTCAATTGCTGACAGTTTGGGATGTAAGCTCCTCAAATGAGTCTGAGGTTATCCGTGCTCGTGTTTGTATCATTCTACCTCTCTCATCAACGAATGCTGCGGGGCATATCTTTCAGTCCACCTTGTAAACGACATTGCTCCGTTGAGCATCAGAGCGATGTCCCCAAGACCTCTCTGGAGGGACAATGCCATTGTGGCAGTTTACTCATGACGCTAGTGTTGAATGGCTTGAGTACGCTGAATTGCTGGAATGGTGTCAATATGTAGAATCAGGACGGTGATTTTCAGTTCTTTATTTCTCTGTTTTATTTTTTGGGGGGTCTTTGACAATTTCACTTCTCATACCCGGATATTCTTTGTTGCACGGATGTCTAAGAGTATCCGTCCAGTTTTAAGGTGTTCCGCTAAGACAACTGATATGAACATTTTCGACACAGACAAAGACAAGCCAACCATATCCCGGATGGTAGAACGTGCGCCTTCCCTCTAGGAGACCGATGTTATATCTAGCTATGTATGTGGGTGAAGAGAGTTCACGGTAAGTTATTGCTCAAATGTTATACCCTGAAGAAATACATTCCCAGGAAGTATTATCTTTGAGTGTGTGATCTCTGTTATGCCCCTGTGCCTATTCCCTAAGAATAATCGCATTACAAACTATTAAGAAAACGAAAGTGTAACTTAAGACTGTGGTCCTAAACTATTTTGGATTCTTCTTCTAGTCACAGTATAAGTCAAGCTAAGCCCTGTAAACATGGCATCACACCATCAAAACCAGTACCACAAACGCTGACAACTGTCAAGAAATAATTTCTGTTAATGTACTAGTAGCAGCAAAGAACGTTGTAACAATCCCCTTATTTGTTGACAGTACCGCCGGTGTACAATCTCTCATCGACAAATGATGACTTAAGCAACTGGCCAAAGACAACATCTAGTTTAACATTTTACGTGCCTCCGGCATTGGCAGTTAATGGTGAAATCATCAAATACGACATTTTTGCTGTTTACTATGGCCGCGGAGATCCAAGAAAGCTTCCTGAAAATTCCGGAGGTTCCGGTCCAGTTTTGGGTACTTGGAGAGACACAGTGACAATGGATGAAAAGGGAGGTCTATATGCACACATTGTCTATCATGACCACACTCTGTATGAAAATCTCAAAATGGAAACATTGACAGTAACTATTGGAAAGAAACCATATCCACTGCGTGACTCAAGCTACTACAGAATCTTCCTTCGGGCATATACAACAGTGAGTCCCTTGTATTCTTAGTCGATTTGTGGATTGTAACCTGTGTCATGAAATTACCTGCGTTATACAGTCATTTGTATTATGCAGTCAACAGCGTGTAAATTAGAAGGAAA
>JAOWAW010039792.1:0-17409 GCA_028565695.1 Nicola tetela | reverse complement strand
ACACACACACACACACACACACACACACACACACACACACACACACACACACACACACACACACATATATATATAGGACGCTGCGTCTCCTCGCCAAACAGCATGGCTCCTGCCTTCGTTCTTTGAAACTCAGCCCAAAGTTCAAGGAGCTTTTTTCTCAGCTTAGTCCGAAAATACCTGCTTCGACATCGTTGCAAACAAGAGTGAGAAGAACTGGCCAGAAACATGCTGCTGAAGAGCAATTCTCCGTGTGCACTCGTCCTTGTACGTCCACAAATGCCTGTAACAGCTCTTCTATAAGGGGATTGCTGCTGCTAGTTTTCCCATAGCTTTCTATGATAAGCCACTCACTCGGTCGCTTCGGCTTCCAAGCAAAGACTTCTTAGCTTTATACTTGGCATGTTACTATCGACCGTGACACACGACCATTGGCTACTAATACTATAAACCAGCCGGTGGCTGCCTGAACTTGAATTTCGGAAGCGGGTGTTTGTATACTGTTTTGAACCTGTACTTATTTTCGACGCTTTCTTGTCCTAACGGACGATGATCTAAGGCAAGAGGAGCTTGGGAAGCGTGTGTTCTGGCTGCTCGATGTAGCCCTGCCGGGTGGAGTTCATAATCGGTACAAATTGTTCATAATCAGTGCAAATTGCGTTGTAGTTTTGTGTGCATGCGTTCATCACGGTTGTCGAGAGTGTTTTGCCTTTAGTGTTCAGTTTGAGATCTTCAGTGTGAGCCCTTCCGAGTCATTGTTCGCCTTTGCTCAGGACAGTCAGCACATTATTACCCCAAGGTGCGTTCGAAAGCAGGAGACCTTCAAGAATTTACTATGATCTTCGTTAGTGCGGTGTAAGAAATAGCAACCTGATAACGCGACTGTTTTGTTTTTTTAATTCACCGCATTTCACTCGCAGAATCATTTTGTGATGATTACTAGAGCTTTAATTCGTGGGATAATGTTACCTTCGAGAAATACTGCGTTTTATGTGTGGCAAGGTTAGGTTTTTAGATATTAGTGGCTCGCAATACATGGGCTGAAGGCCGGAGCATCGGTAAAATCTGACGGTAGTGCTATGCGTGGTGCGCTGTCAGACTGCAGTTGCAGCATACTTTTGCATGATCATGAGATGTTTCAATCAAAGTTTTTAATCTTTCAAGTACAATACCGGTTGTAGGTCGGGTATCCTCAGGTCCTGTGATTTCGGAACCGATACCCGATAACCCACCTGTCATGGAGCCGACTCAGCACAAAAAAAGGTGCAGCCTAGCGCTGTAGACGACTAAACAGGACTGGCGCCATAGTGGCGACCGGGGCGACGATGCATCTGGTTGCTGCATTCTTTGTCGCGTTGAAAGGGATAGCAAAAGTTGCCAAAAATAGCAATTTTTGCTAATGCAAAAACATACACATCTTTTGCCAGAGAAACATTCAACGGACCCCTTTCTCCGCCCCAACAATGCTCATCCAGGGTCGAGGTACTACCACAGTGATAGCTCGGGTTCTCGTTGATATGTATCAGGATCCCTCGGTATCCGCATGCAGGTTTTTTTGGAAACAAACGTACACCATCGACATTGCTACGCATCATGCATGCTGTGCAGCGAGGTCTCAGGTTTTCATATGCATGTCACGCTGGTCCAAAGATGCGTTCTCTCAGGATAACAAGCCCCAGCTCGAACCGGTGCCTAACAGAATTGTCCTTTGCCTGAATTTAAAAAAAAAACGAATCTTCCTTGAAATTTGTGAATCGCCAGAGATTATTGCACAGGGGCTATAAACTAGTTCCATAAATAATCAGAAGTTGATTAAAACTTTTCTGGAATTGTGGTATTTCGTTACCCAACTTAAGTACCAAGATGAACTCTAATTTGGATAGTTTACCTATGTGTAACATATGAATTCAGCAAATGCTACGCAACTTGTACGTTTTGGAGGAAGGTCTATTAAATTAGTTTTAAGTGTCTAGACACAAACTGGCTCTCTATGATTCATGTTTTGTGCTTTATGTGTTCTGTGGATAGTTCGAAAAGATGAGGTCTTGGACGCCCCACGCCTGCGTCAATGTCCATCTACAATCATTCGAAATTATGTTAAAATCATAATGTGTTTCTCTGATCTTAGGATTGTTTGATGGACACCATGAGGGTCGTGACAGCATTTCTGCATGCTCTCCTGTTGCTCATGGAGCCTAATGCATCTAATGCCGTCGGTAAGTGGTTACTTTAGAACTTGAGCAGAGAAAGTGGTATGATAAAGGTGTCGAAACATACATGTCGGTCTACTTTACCTTGGAGCATTTTTGAGTGCTGCATGCTGTACTCTTCATTTGCTTTCAAATCTCCCTTCTAATATTTCTCAGTTCCTCGCGCTAACAGAAGTACATTACAAGGTTAATCGTTGTGCTTAGTAATTGTTAATGCGTACTACTGTAAGTGTGGCGGGGGGAGGAGGAGGGAGGAGACAAACAGATCCAAAAACGACAGGCAGAGAGACAGACAGACAGAGAATAGATAAGGAGACAGGGGTCTGAGGAGGAGGAGGAAGCAAAAGCGAACAAAATTAAAGGATGAGAGAGACTGGAAGAGAAAGAGACACATAGAGACATACAGAGAGAAAGGGAGTTAGAGGCAGGCAGCAGGAGAGAGAAAGAGAGAGAGAAATCAGAGACAAGAAATAAAAATTAAAGACAGAGAGAGAGGGGAAAAGAACGAGAGAGACAGAAAGATATAGAGTCATGAGAGACAAAGAAAGATAAAAGACAGACGGAGAGGAAGAACAATAACAAGAGACAGAAAGAGAGGGAGAGAGAGAGAGAGAAAGAGATGAAGAGAGAGATACAGTAAGTGTTGGAGAGGGAGATGGAGAGAGCGAGAAACAGAGAGAGAAAGTGAAAGGGAGATAAAGCCTGAGGGCAGAGGAAAAAAGAGGAAAATAAAGAGAGACAAAGACAGAGAGCTGGAGGGGCAAACAGAGTGAAAGAGAGGGGTGGAGAGGGGCACAGAGAGAGAGAGAGAGAGTCAGGGAGGGAGAGAGAGAGAGAGAAAGAGAGAGAGAGAGACAGACAGACAGACAGACAGAGTAATGGACAGGGAGAGATGCATGGAGAGAGAGAAATTGAATGAGAGAGAGACGGAGAGAGACACGTAGAGAAAGACCCGGAGAGAAAGATAGAGAGATCGAGAGAGCGAGATCTGTCTGTCTCTGTACAGAGAGACAGATAGACAGACAACAGCCTCAGTCGTATCTCTAAAACATACAGCTATAGGAAAAGTCATAGACTGTAATTTAACATTCTATTTACAGCATGTTGAAAACTTTGCGCAATTTTCCAGTTAAAATGAATCATCAAAGGTTTATTCAATTCAATGTAAGTAACTGCGTGTTTACATGGATATCAGAAAGCCCTGTATAAGTTAACTTCTTTAATCAGAATGTGCTTGGCTACATGGTAACAACTTTAGAGTGTCATAATGCAATGTAAAAGACTGAGAACAACAGAAATTAAAAAAGAAAACACTACCAGTTGGATCAACGTTGACTGGGACTAAACCCACCACAGAAATTATATGAATCCACCCAGACCCTGTCTTCATAGAATGTGCAGTGAAAGGGAATAGTTGTGTGTCTCATAACTACATTTCAGCCCATGCTAAAGGAAATTTCTGGCCAATACTAGTTCCAAAGCTTCATGAAATTTTGTATTTGTTTTACTATTCGTAAGCAGAGCCTACAATGGTTCCGTGTGTGTTTGTTTGTACGTAGAATTACCTCAATGAAATTTAAATTTTCCGATGTTTGCCACATGTCCAAGGACGTTATGAGCATAAAATAACCACTCAATCTTGGCCTTTATCTGATTTGCTTGAGAAGAATGGAGTAAATGTGGTCAGTCATGGTACCGTGCCGTTCAGTCGGAAGTAAATTGGGACACCGCAAAGACTGCTTGTGAGAGGCTAGGAGCTCACCTGGCAACTCCTAAAACACACACGGATCAAAAATGCCTCGAGGATCTCATGCACTGTAGTGAAATTTGGATTGGCATCCATAGGAAGAGTGGGACAAATGCAGCGAAATCAAACTTCCACTACATTATAGGGGGTGGATCGTCTAAACAGATAAGTTTCAATGGGTGGTATCCTGGTCGACCAGATGACAAATATCTGTGTGTGACCTATTGGCTATATGAGGGCAAAAAGGGATGGGATGATGTTCACTGTAAAAGGGGATTTTACTTCATGTGCCAAAGAGAAAGTAAGTGTTTGATTCTCAGCAGCATTTTCATGTTCTCTTCCTTTACAGTTAATTTTCTCTGGGTTGATATGGGGAGGCTTGCTTAGTTCAGCTATTAACAAAGAGGCCTGCGTGTGGATAGAGGTTAAATGATTTAGTGATCTGTACATTCTCACAACTCACGTGACGTCACCCATGCAAACCACCCGTCTCCAAAGAGGTTGTGATTTTCCGATTGAAACCCCTTACCCATGCATAATCTGCAAATCGCAACACCTTACCCGCGCACTTCCTGCAAACCTCAACCTCCTAACCTAAGCACTTCAAGGCTGTGACCAGTTTGTAAGAAATTGATTCATCGCCTCAACACCCGGTTGCAATTGGAGAGGGCATGCATATAACGTGGGCTAACGCGAAGTACAGTTGTGAAACACAAACACGGATCAGCAATGCCTCTCTAAATTGGGAGGCAATTGGATTGGCATCCGCAAGTAGAGCGAGACAAGAGAGTTGAAATCAAACTTCTTCTACATTGATGGTAATGAATCGACAGCACAGAGAGGTTTCAAAGGGTGGTCAGATGGTTAACCACGCAGTAATGATTGAGACAAAGATTGTGTCTCATTTTGGGAACCCAACAAGTGGACGAGTGCATGGGTTGATGCTGTCATAGAACATGCTGGTTCATATGCCAAAAAGAAAGTAAGCGTGTCATTGTCAGCAGCCCTTTCATGTTCTGTTCCTTTACAGTTAATATTTCTCCATTGAAATGTGGAGGCTTCTAAGTCCAGCCATTAATAGAGGTTCCAATGATTTAACGCAATCTCTACATTCTCACAACTCAAATGACGTCTCCCACAGAAAGCACCTGTCTCCTAAGAGGTCGTAATTTTCCAATCAAAACCCCTTGCCCATGGTTATTCTGCAAATCATAACCCCTTACTCATGCACTTCCTTTTAAGTCGTAACCCCTTACTAACTGGCACTTCAAGGTTGTGACAAAGTTGCAATTGCGAGAAATAGTTTCATAGTCTCGACGCCCGACTGCGACCAGCTGCACCGCACCCCTCACACTGCCTACCTCGGGTTGAGATTTGCTGATCACTACCTCGGTCTTGGCTATGGATCTATACTTAACAATGGTTGACCTTATTCCAACTGGGCTTTTGGGGTACTCCAAATACTGTGACATGGTGGTATTTGTGCCACTGGCTAATTCAACTAAAACAGCCAGGACAGCAGTCATGTTTGGTACTAGTGCTTAAGCTCCCATGCATAAGTTTAATTTACGGCGAGAGTGGATTGGCCAGTGGAGAGCTATTTACAGAGCTATTTAGGGGTCAAAGTTCCGATATACATGTACTCTTCACTTAGACGTCCTTCTTCGCTCAGCCGAAAAGTTTTCATACACAACGTTTCAACCTGGAAATTCGGCCCTTCTTCGGGTTCTGCAGCCAAGCTCATTGGGTCTGCTATTTTTATGGATGTATGTACTAGACAAGGTTATAGGATTGCTTGTGTATGGCGTAACATATACTATTATTATGTGCCTAGGCTACAAAGGGGGCTCGGGACAGCTGTGACGTCATGTGCGACGCCCAGCGTTGCCTTAAAGCTGAATCCATGCATGTGTGCACGTGTGGTTACTTCTCTTCCTGGCCAAGCAAGACAGCAGTGGTGGTTTAGTTTTGGTTGATTTGTGAGACTGGCATGATAGTTGTCTATGGCTCGCCGAGTAAAGAAAGTTCATGAAAAAATCCGTGTTCAATCTCCGCAACGGATGGGACGGAGGAGATCCGGATCTTCGCGAGCCAGACCTTGTAGAAGCTCCGCGCGAGGTAGAATCGTTCTCGGCTATAGAGGAGCCATGCTGTTCGACCGGCCTACCAGAAGGGCGAAGGATTGTCGATTTGATATACTTGTGCGAGCAGCTTGCTCAGGGATGTCGCTTTTGCAAACGTGTCCTTTGCTTATCAATGATTCGGAGTGAGATACGGTACGGCCTGGCAAGTCGGTTGGACATAGAGTGCAAGATAACTGAATGCCGGGCAGTAAACGAACTTTTTAGCTCCAAACAACACCGAGCTAAATGTTCTTCCAAAAGTGGACCAAACGTATTCGATATTAACTCTAAAGTTGGTGTGGGTAAGGAAATTTCATTCTTCATTTCTGACGCCAATGGACTTCTGCTGCTCAAGAAACCTGATGTGTGCGTGCGTGCATACGTTGAGTAGAAGCCTTCCGTTGCACTCTGTTTCCTCGTATCTCTTTTGTTGTTGTCTTTTGTTCTTGGATATGTTGCACACTGGATGTGGCCCAGTTCTCTTAAGAGCATTTCTAAGTGCCCTAAACATCCCTTGCCCGAATGAGAAAACTCTGAAGAAGAGGGAGCGAGAATCAGGCGAGTTTGTCGAGTTGGCAGCCAAACGGGCTTGTACGGAGGCGATTCGGGAGGAAAGGGGACTGTCTTCAGTGCTGAGTAGAGTCATTAGTGATACCGAGACCGTGTCTGTCAAACTTAATTTGTCCAGTACGTGCTTTAGCTGCCAATCTGTTCTCCCAGGTGAAGTTCTACGCTGTTGCGCAAAATGCGGAAAAATTATCATCATATATGCTAAGTTCAGGATGAAGAGGGCCGTGTTTGTAATGGATGTCACACTAATGTCAATCACAGTGGTTTTAAATCTGGTGTTGAAAACCTGTTTGGCATAGAATCCACCCACCACGAACTCTCTCCTCCTGTCACAAATTCTGAATTAACTCCACCATCCAGCTCAGGAAACCCAGTTCATAATGAACCCATGCCTCCAGTTGTCCCCCTTGTAACATCAAGTGACACTGGCTGGCAAAAACGTGGCACTGGAAAAAACTACAACAGCCTCAGTGGAGTTGACCATATTTTTGGTACCAAGACAGGCAAAGTGCTAGCCTATTCAACTTGACAAAAACAATGCCGAGTGTGTGATTTTGCCAGCAGGATGGGCCAGGCACCACTGAAGCACGACTATCAGAAGAACTGGACAAAGTCAGCAAAGGCCATGGAGGCTGACCTTTACGTGGAGAATATTAGATCAATCAACAAAAGTGGCGCGGGTGTGGAGGTGTCTGTGATTGTGGGTGACAAAGATTCTTCTGCAATTGCACACGTGTGGAATGAAGTGGATAGCACAATTGGTAAAATGGAGTGAAATCAATCATGTTAAAAAAATCAGTGGGCAACAAGTTGTGCGAATTGAAGAAAACGCACAGAGAAATGTCAGCAACCATCATAAACTCCATCCAAAAGAATTTTGTGTATGCCATGCAACAGAACTGGGGTGATCCATTGGGTCTAAAGACGGCATTGGAGGCAATTCCTGGACACATGTTTGGTGATCATAAGTACTGTGAGTCTTGGTGTGGACACCACAAGAATCCGAATGGCTATAAGCATAAAAATCTTCCAAGGGGAAAGATTTGAAGTCAAGTGCAGTGAAGGTGGAGTTCACGACACTTTTAGGTACTTACAGCCAAAACAGCGAGAAGTTGGCCCACCATGGTTCTTCCCAGGTTAATGAGTCTTTCAACTAGATGGTTTCATCCAAGGCCCCAAAGTCGATGCATTACAGCTTATCGGAGTCTCTTACTCAGCGAGTGGCTGCAGCTGTTTGTTGGAAGAATCTTGGTCCAATGTATGTACTCGCAGTGTGAGAGTCTCCTGATCTCTCCCCAGGAGTTCATTCGGAATGCCATGCAAAGCAGATTGAGGTGCAAAAACAAAATCAGCAGAATGCAAGAGGGCCTAGAAACTCAAATACCAAAGGCTAGAGTTGAAGGCTGCTCGAGAGTCAAGTATGCAGTCTGCTGAACTTTGTGGGGGTATGTGATGGATCAATACTTTTTTCCATGTTTCATTCAAAGTTCTGAATATTTTGAGGTTTACTCATGTATGGTCAATTATAACGAAACTGCCCAAACTTTGTGTCCAGCTGAATTTATGAGTTTTCTCTGTTTATTTTTGTCACTCCAGGAAAAGCATATTCTACAGACTGCAGTCTACAGGTTGGTGACAACCTGGATATACAGGAAATCCCAGAAGCTGTGACCAGTCCAATAATCAAGCCGCTATCATTTGATGATATGGGTGATTCACCAATAATCATTTTCAACCTCAAGACAACTGGTCTCTCTTCCTAATGCCAAATCACCCAGCTGGCTGCATCCAAGTTTGATGATTCATCGTCTTTTACTCAACATGTGCTTCCTTGCTGCTCAATTTCACCTGAGTCCAGTCAAGTAACAGGGATGACTGTTTCTGTGCGTGCTGATGGTAGCCAATGCCTCATGAAGGGCAGTGAAGAATTGAGCACAGTGTCTGAGTCAGAGATGCTGAGCGGTTTTCTTCACTGGTTACCAATGCGGTCCCTTCTCCGCGCTCACAATGCAAAAGCATTTGATATGCGGGTTTTCATTACAGCACTTAAGCGCCGAAACCTTGTTCAAGCTACACAGCAGAAGATTGCAGGTTTCATCAATTCATTGCCACTGTTAAAAAATAAGCTGCCAGGAGAAGTCTCTTACAGCTTAGGCTCTCTGCATCGAAGCCTGTTTGGCCAACCAATTTAAAATGCTCATGATCCCAATGGGTTTTTGGATGCCCTATGGAAGATAGCGGCTCACATCAACCCACCAGTGAAGATCTTTTGCCTGAGCGGTTTTACCTTTTCAAGTGCTGTGGAGCACTATGAAGATCCAGCTTTGAAAGTTGGACGTGAAAACAAGCTGAAGGCAGAGCTGTGCAACAAGAAGGGGATATCTTTATACATGACCAAGCAGAATTCAGCAAGCAGCCTGTCTTATCATCATCTGAAACTTTCTTTTGAGAGGGAAAGGGAGAGAGGAATTGGGACCTTACTTGGAGAAACTGGTCCAGATGGGAAAGTTCGAGTCACAAAGTCGAAACATGTGATTCAAAGCCTTCAGACTCATTTCCAAACTCTTCAAAATTCATAAAGTATCATTTTTAATATCTGACTTACAGAACAGTGTTCAAGTACATGTAAGCTTTGCCCAAACCAAGTACAAATAAAAACAATCAAGTACCAAGTAATTTTGTCGGCCTCCTCAATCTTCTTTGTCACTCACTAGGAATGTTTTCAGCAGAATTCAAAGTAGCTCAAGGAAGAAAAGTCAGTGCCACAGGAAAACGAATATGGGGACCCTCTTTTTTCCACTCAGTCTCACCATTAATTCATAAAGAACAGCCGAGGAAAACATTAAGGATTCTGTAGCTTTAAAAGTTGCCCAAACTTGGCCAAAACCATCCCACAGTCACCATTTTTACATTGACTTCTATACTTAACGGCTCCGAAAATAGGCCAACTTCAACGAGTTTCCCTGGCCAACTGAATATGGTGACCCTTTTTTTTGTTTCAGAACATATTTGAACTATAAAGGATGTTTTTAGCAAAAAAAAGTTATTTCTTGGTGCGAGGAAAACAGTCCTGAGCCATGGGGTTGAACCGGGTGCGAGTACGTTCTGCAAGTCAGAGAAGTCGCACTCTCAAGGCCGTCGCATAGTCTTCGCCGGCCTTAAAAGTCAAAACGGGACATACCCTAACAACGAAAGCACTTCGAGATATTTAGATGACAAGAGTCGAGATTCTTAGTTTTCTTTTGGCATGTTGTTTGTCAAGTTTTGACTAGTGGTTCTTGAGTTATCACAGGTAAAGCAAATGATCTGAGGTGGGAACCAAACAGATCCGAGGTGGAAACTTTTTGCTCACGGCGCAAAGTTTCTGGTTTTCTTATTCTCCAAGCAACCTTCGTGGAATGTTAGGCTTGTAGGGACGATGGGAAATATTTAGCAGCTCTCGGGATCACCAATTGGCAGTTTTTGGCGGGAAATAATGAGTCACTGACAACGAACGCGAAAGCTAGGTTTCTTTGTGGGTTGGTCATCGCTGTTTTTACCATAGTAATGTGTTCTGACTTCTTGGAAGTGGTTTTTCTTTGTATTTCTTGGTTTGGAATGGCAAGGAGAGGATCTTACACATGGCTCGACATAATCTCTCCAGGAAGACGTGTTTCGACGGGGGCTAATCTTGTTCCTGAATGGAATGTTGGAGAGAAAACCATCTTGCCCAGGTACCAAGGGCTCCGCTGCGTTTCGATCTCCAAGTCGGAGAAGTGCTTGGTATGTATGTCCGTCTTTGCGGATCCCCGATCATTGGAGCCTCTTATTTTTTCTGTTCATACAAATGTGAGGGTAAGATTCAAGGCAAATCATATGAGAATTGTAGCACAGCGGTGTGCAATGACTTTTTTGTCCAGTGTGGAGCCAAATCTCAGCAGAGTGGAAAGCAGTGGCCTGGGCCAAGTTTCTTTGGTTTTGACAGGCAGAAGGTATCTGCAAGTGTTCAAGCTGCTTCTGTACTACCACCAGTGCAGTGTGGTGACAATCAGGACTTGCACAGCCAATTCTTCCACACACTACCTGATCATGAGCAATACCGGTATCTTCCAAAATCTACGCCAGACACTAGAAAAATTACTGATCTAGTCCAGTGGCTTCAGCTCGGTAATGATGTTGAAGATGCACATTGGATTCTGCAGACAGGAAAAGAAAATGTGATCTACTTGTGAGATGGCTATATTGGTAAGAGGATGGTGGCAAGAAGTGTGGGTGAAGTTGAAGTGACCTGCAAAGTACACAAGGATCCAGATCATGATGGAAAACCTGTGTTTGTGTGTCACTGGGAGTCAGATGTGTTTGGAACCACTCGTAAGGTTCATGGAGCCACTGCCACCAGGCTGTGAAGGAACTTTTTTCAGCTCTTCCAGTGTTGACAAAAAGGAAACGGCCATTGCAGGGAGTCTACTTTTATGAGTTGCATTTGCCAAAAGTTTCCCTTGTGCAATTTCCAACAGCCGTAAACTCACTAACTACTGAGTCACAAAGCAACACACCCACCACCAACCCCTCAACTGGCTGGTCTAATGAGTTGTGTTCAAGCTATCACCAGACGTAATGCAGGCCCTTCAAGTCATCTTACAGTTTGGCATCAGCGGAGAAGATTGGAGGTTTGCAAAGACATGGCTAATGCCATCGCCATTGGTAATTTGAAAGATTTCATTAGATTTACCACGGAGCAACAGCCAGATGTAGTCGATGAAGCCCTAGACAGCTGCCCTCAGTACCTTACCCATCTCTATGAGAGGCTGCCTGTTCAAAAAAGACCAGTTGTGTTTAGCACTCAGGAGTGTGGAGAGCTACTGACTGGAGCACAGTCACTGTACATGTCTGAGCATGCATACAAAAATACATGGAAGATTCTACTGACTAGAAATGTTTATTTGGCCACAAATGATGCTACTGTCAGCTATCTAAAGTCTTTGGACATAGGCATGGTGATAAGAACCAGAGAGGTCTGAGCAAGGCTGCCCACATTGTGACCGCCCGTCATCCACATGGGGGAAAGACCAAACTGACAAATAAGGAAAGAGCAATCTGGGAAAGCAGCGAGATTTTACAACCTTTAAGAAATTGGGCAGGCAAACAGAAAACGAGTTAGGCCCGATCCCAGACAAAGATACACCAGCATACAAGGCATTTTGCAAGAGTCATGGAGGTCAAACTGGTTGGCCATTGGTGAATTGCCTTTGCTCTGAGACAATCAATCCTTGTGCTCTCCGTTTGCATCAGGCCCTCCACAGAAGTCTTTGTATGAAGATTTCAGTGGTTGTAAAGAGCAGAGACCAAGATGACCTGCTTCCCAAGGCCTTGCGTGCAATTGGATACACCTATCTTAGTTTTCAAGTGAAACAGCATTTCAAAAACAAAAGAAATCGTACAACAGTAGCAACATGTTGAAGATGACGGTGGTAGACTGCATTAAGCTGGAAGAGCAGATTGAAAAGTTTGCAGATTTCTTCGTGCGTCCAGGACAACAACTGAGGGATAATTCCTGCTTAGAACTATGCCACTTTATCTCATTGTTTCAGTGTGTCCATGATATTTGTAAGGAAATGCGAGCCCTGACAACATAAGAAGAAAAAATTGCAGTATTCAAAGGGGATGTTGAAATGCTCTTCAGCTAGTCTAATGGAAGCCTACTGCCCAGCAGAATGCCTCTCTGGAGTACCGTATTTTCACACCCTACATGACCATGTTTCTGTGATCATGGAGTTTTGGCTCCATGCCCTGGGTAGGGGTTATGGTTATTTTTTATGCACTGCCTCAGAGCACCTTCTCAAGATACTGAAGGAAGTGTGATAGAATGAGACAAACCTCGGGAACACGTCTCTGTATCAAGCTGTGCGTTGTCAAGCTCCAAATCCGCAGCTTCTTCTATGAGGCCTCTATGTTTTGCCCACTCTCTCAGATCACATGCTCCGTCTGAAAGCAGCTTGGGCACAACCGGAGGAATAAATTATGTCCATCAAGGAGGCCTGATACGGAGGACATTCCAACATAGGAAGAAGAGCAAAGCTAGACAAACACACATGCACAGTCCACGGCGATCTGCTATGCGACAGTGACATGCGTTGTCGTACACATTCAATGCCGTCGTCAGGCCCGTAGGGGCTGAGGAGGGCTCTACAGACGATTAATTCGTGTGCGTGTGTCTGTGTGTGCGTGTGGCGTGTCTGTCCATCACGCTGCAACCGTTACCAGCCAGCGCGCGATTAATCGCGTCTTCTTTTCCCGATCAAAATGTATGGTAGGAAGGCGTACATGCTTCAACCGAGCCGTGCAGCACAGCTGCAACTGTTTTTAATGTATGCCATGAACTGAGGTCTACCTTTCTAAATACATCGCCAGAGAAAAACCTTTCTGAAGCGGTGTGAAAAAAGCGAAGAGGAACAAATTGTAGACGCCAGGGAGTCCCGGGTCCAGCGCTGATTCAAATGCAGTTGTTGCCGTGAGCTCTGAACTTTTACAAGTTTTAACAGAAAGGGCCACATGACTCATACAGTTTAATGCATGCAGGTGGATTTGGCTCCACCAAGCTGCAACATTTCCAGTATGCTCACACTGCGCTTAGTGCACGTAGGTTTGTCTTAGTCGCGTCTTCAAGATCTACATGGTAGACTGCATGATGCATGAACACGAGCTCGAGGAATTCTGTCGCTGTAAACACAGTTACAACCTTGTTTGTCCCAACCAAAGCAGCTGTGGTTTGGTGCAACTTGTAGCAACCCGGTCCCAGTCCTGTATGCAATGTATTAAAGGGGCAGTGTCGCAATATTGGCAACCATTTTAGCGTGGTACTAAAAAATGGCGGCTACACTTCCGGACGTTCTCTACGCCAAGGCCTCCTCTACTCCGCGTTGATCAACATCATCAACGTCCCATTAAAATCTTTCAACGGCAAGCTTTCATTTCTTGATCTTCGTGTGGTTTTGTCAACATGTGTGGCCAACCATGTAGCCTGCCAGTCTACCCTTGACTCCGTTCGCTTTCTCTGCACGAATCGATGAAACAGCGTTGCATCTTTATCTCCCTGACCGACATCCTCTTCATTGACGTCTCCGCCCGTGGTCACTATGACGGTGGATCCACGGCCTCGCACTCTCGACCTTCGAGCACATTGACTTGCAGTTTCGCTGTCTCTCGATCCACGGCCTCGCACTCTCGACCTTTGAGCACAGCGACTTGCAGTTTCCCTGTCGCTCGATTCACTTGTCCTCCTCTGGGAAGACCAGTGTCCACAAATAGCTTTGGACTATTGTTGGAGCAGGACAACCAATAATACTATTCATGGCTTACCTTGTTTTTGCAAGGGCAAATCTTCCCACAAACGCACGAGTTGTGACATTGCTACCCGGCAGTCCGACAAGGACAGTCACTCTTTCCCTAGCCGTTCTTCCTTTCACATTGACCTGAACAAGAGCAAGTGACCGGGACGACTGCAAACGCCTCCGCAAGTGCCCCAGAAGGCATACCCTCGCAGCGAGAAGAGTCTACCTAAAAGTTGCCCCAAGCATGCTCGAAGATCCCAGCTTGCTAATGCCCAAGGCTGGACTACATCTGAGATGATTGCCTCTGTTTCTTTTTGTTTGTTTTTTTCTTCTTTGCGTTGTTCATCGTAGACATACAAATTACATCCGTCATATTACGCGAATAAACGTGCCCGTGACGTAAGTCGGCGCAATGTAAATTTTGGTAAAAATCACCGAATAGCGCTACAAGATGTTCAATGAGTGCTTCAATATGGACTTTGCGTGGCATTAGGCATCCGCTATATGTAAACCATATGGTCTGGAAAGGCTTCATACGGAAAGCCACTTGTTATCTGGTCTCCATCGTGTATGTTTAACTATATTGTGTAGTTGCAAAATGTGTGGAATATCAACCACCTATCTATTAGTTTTTGTGTCATCGTGTCTCTCACACACTTACACGATGATATACTATGAGACATTTACATACACTAGGTTTGCTGGGCAATTGCAAAGGTCCACACATGATAGCAAGTTGCAGGATGATTGTTTTTCCAGGAAAAAGTATACTTTCGGCATTGGCCAGTTGTATGCTAAAGAATGTATGCTGTGACTCGGTAATAAGATGAAGACAATTTGAGCCACAACAGAGAAGAGAACAAACTATTGACAAAAAGAAAGAGGGTTGCGGTGAGAATGCAAAGACACATTGAAGGAAATTGTGCTAAATGATAAAGAAAGGCGTCCACAATTAATTAAAGTGTCCTGGTGAAAATTCAAAGTAAAGGTTTTAAAGTCGTCCAGAAATGCCTCAGGAACCACACCAACTTGATGACGGACAACACTAATGACAAACGCGTGCAGAAACATGACGGCAAGAGAAAGAAAAACAACGATCGACGACAATTTGTTGCATTCCATATTGAATATAGGGATTTTCCTCCGCCTCCACCGCCTTGAACTCTTTACCTCTAACCACTAGCCTGTCTCTCAACTCAACACTCATCACCTCTTCTTCTTGCTCTCGGGAACTCTCGTCAACCTTCTCCTTCCCAAGCAAGCGCAGCCTTCTCACTCTTTCATTTTCTACGGAGATCCCCTTATCATTAAGTCGCACACGAGACAGATGAACTCTAACAACAGGTTTTAGGAAGGGCAAAGTAGGTATTTTGTGAGGGTGTAGAGGCTGAGAGATGGGAAGAGGGCTGCGTGGCTACGAGTCTTCATCAATCATCTCTGACTCGCAAGGGAGAGGGCACAGGACCAGGAAAAAGCTAAATTCTCCGTGGCGAGTCAGTGGGATTACCAACTGACCTCGCTGCACGGAGAACCCATCTTTTAGCCGGATGTGACGAGTAATACCACTTGACAACAACAAAGACCACAAACGATCGGACGATAAAGACTCCTGACACTGTTGAAGTGGAGCAACGAGACGGAAATCTCCAAAGGGATGAAAACGAAGGAGAGAAGCCGGTGAAAAGGATGCCGCATGAGAGGGAAGATCACGTAGAACACAATGAAACGGTAGACGCAGGAAAACATTAGGAAAGACAACTTTGTGCACACCGTCAATATCTACAGATTCAGAAGATAAAAGCTACCGGAGGTAGCGAAATGTATCGGTCGTAAAGAGTTGTACGGCTAGGAGTTTGAGGATTGATGGCTAACGGTTTTTTGAAAGAAGATAAAGGAACGAAGCGGAAAGAGCTGTGCGGTAACAATGTGCTCAAGGTGCGTGATTAAGTGTTTGAAGAAAACTGTTGAAAGAGACGAGCCAGAAAGAGTCATGTGACAAGTCAAGCAAAGCCTTGCTTATATGCAGACCTTGATCCTGATTCATGGATACTTGTTGATTTGGTCTGCTCTTTTTATGGATGTATGAAATAGACAAGGTTATAGGAATGCTTGTCTATGGCGCTACACATTCAGGTATTGTGTCCTAGGGCTGTAAAATGTACAAAAGATATAAGCTACCAGAGGTAGGGAAATGTATCCGTCGTAAAGAGTTGTACAGCTAGGAGTATGAGGATAGATGGCTAACGGTTTTTGGAAATGAGATAAAGGAGTGGAGCAGAAGGAGCTGTGCGGTAACAAAGTGTGCAAGGTGTGTGGTTAAGTGTATGAACAATTTTCGAAAGAGACGGCGTCAGAAATTGTCACGGGACAAGTCAAGGAAATTCTTGCTTATCATAGTGTAGACCACGATCCTGATTCATGGATAGTTGTTCTTTGATCATGCAGTGAATGTGCAGTGCCTCCTTCACCTTCCTCCCCCTGCTGTTCTGCTCCCTCTCCACCACCATAGCCTCCCAGTGTATATCGTGCGTGCTCCACAATTGCCCATCTATCCACATGCCCATTCTTAGTGTTTGTTTTGTGCTCTTTCTCCTCTGGTTAGGCAGTTATTTGGTCTCCCCAATGTAAACCGACTTGCATCCCTTGCAACCGATAGTGTGCACAACTCCAGGCCTCGCCTTGTTTGGTACCCTGTCTTTTACCCCTTGCATGCCAGACCACCTCATCGTTTGAGATCGCATTGCCATGTGTGCGCCCAGGGGTGTTAATATGCGCCTAATCGCCTCGCTCTCCCCACGGATGCTTACATACACTGACATCTTGTTGTCTCTATCGTCCTTTGCCTGTGGTTTCCCTTGTCTCTGTTTTCTTCTTTTAACAGCTTCGTCCATTTTCACTACTGTTTTCTCCGGGAAGCCATTTGTCTTCAATTCTTCGGTAATCCTCTGTTCTTATTGTTGTTCGGCGTCTTCGGTCATTACGTACTGCACTCGGTCGAAGAGCGCACGTGCCACTGATGTTTTCACATTTTTCTGGTTGACGAGATGCGTATTGCAGGTACCCGGTAGCGACCGGAGAGCGTAGAGTTACGGTAGATGTCGAGACGAAGTCGATAACCTTCAGTGCGGTTTACAGCAACACCCCAAATCTGTAGCCTTACTTCAATTTCTCTCTCAACCGTAAAGTGTATCAGCGGATGTTGGTCGTAAAGATGGTTAAGTTGTGCTTCTTTTTGTGATTGCGAACGCATCATCAACATCCTCTTAACTGCACACTTTTGACACCTCATAACTGCACAACTCTTTCAGATTAGTTCCTGCAAAAGAACTGTTAGCAATGCGATCCTCAAACTGCCAGCTGTACAATTCTTCACAACAGATACATTTTGTCGTCCCCAGTAGCTAATATCTTCGGCAACTTTTGTAAGCCTAGCCAAACAATAAAATACATTT
>JAOWAW010039681.1:0-17412 GCA_028565695.1 Nicola tetela | reverse complement strand
TTTTACTACATGCAAATCGATTAGACTAATTTCATGAATGCATCTTGACTGATGATAAAGGCATCCATGCCAGGAGGATGCTTGCATCTTACTGAGCACACTCAGGCAAACTGCACAGAGTATAGTAAAGCCAGGCCAGTAACAAGGCTGTGCAGCGCTGGATCTATCATGTACCTGTAGGCCTGCCCACAAGCTGCTCCAATACCATGCCAAGCATAGAACTGGTAGCCTCTCCTCCAGTTGTGTCCTGTCCCTCTTTCTCTTGTCAATCGAGCCATGTGCCTCCTCTTAACACTTGATGTACAGACACAAACCATAGAGTTTCTTTTGCCATTGTGCGCATTTTCAAAAACATTCCTAGCGTTACTGGCAGTTACTGCATTGGTTCAATTTGGTGCAGCTGCATTCAACCATGTTCAAATGATCTGGTATCATTATAAAAACATCGTTGTCATGACCCGTAGCACCTTAGAAGACACATACACAAGCACATGCATGTGGTGTACTTGCTGCTGTAAAGACAACTCTTTATGTTGAAGTAATGGTGAATAGCTCCTATTGCAATAATTGTAAGTCAGCTAGTAGTGTGGCACTGTCACGTTCAGCGGAAAAGAAAAGGAAAAACACACGTGTACATGTCATCCGTTAAGGCCTATAGCCACATATAGCTATGTGAACATAGCATTATTAATTTTGACAATTGTCAAAATTAATAATATTATGCTCATATATTTTGACTCTATACTCTTAGCATTTCTTTTAAATTGCCCATTTTATGCCGCACTGTAATGCCAAATTCATAGAAATATGCTGTTGAGGCGTTAAGAATCGAAGTTCAGTTGCAACACTTAGACAAGTAGCCGTGTTGATCCTGCACATGCAGTATATAAACTACTATTATTGGGGGAGAATGGTGGGAGAGTGATCCCCAGCACTGCGGCCTCTCATGCACTGGTGTGAACAGCTCTTGAGAATGACACACACTACATTTTCCATGCATGGTAAAGGCTTGCACACTTGTGGTCTAGGCGAGATAGTTTACCTCTGTTAAGGAAACAGCCATAAGCCTGAAAGACACTGCCGACGTACCTCTGCAAACAGTTTTTTCCCCAAATCTGCTGATTTTCTGCTACTACCCTGCTTTTCTCACTGCTCTAAAAAATTTTCAAATCATGCCCCTTTCTCCTGCTGAAAATGCAAATAATATTCTGCCAATTTCCAGCTAAAAAATTTGCAAACTTTGAAGGTACATGTAGTAAAAGCAGCCATCACTTTTACATTATTGACCATTACTTTAGTAAACTTTCATTGTGAATGGCGCCTGACTCCCTGTAGGATGCTTCTGTAATGAAAGAACCCTCACAGCTGGCCTCACCCCCTCCCCTCCCCCACTCGTCAACTTCTATAACTCATTTGGTATGTTCTACCGACAGAATTCACGTGGAGTATCCAGCATACCAAAAAGGCACCCAGCCAGCCAGCTAGTGATAAAATGGGACCGTCCGGCATATTCAGCCATGGTGGCCTGGGCCTGCACCCGTACACAATTTTCAGTCATTCGCGCTGTGGACTTGCGTATTCGGGGTACCTGTCGTTGTTTGTTTGGGGTCAAGTTTGAAGATGGTGCTGCTGTTGGTTGGCTTTTAATAATACTCAGTTTCTCTCTCGTCCTATGTATGCATGTATGTATGTATCTCCAATGTTGTTCTTGCTTTTTACTTGTCTCTTTTTGTCAGTTAGTGTACTTTTCGTTTTTTTTTGTTTTATTGCGTTTTATAATTTATCTTTTACTCTTGTGTCGTTTTCTCCTCGTACAGTCTGTATGCATCTTTGTATATTTATCTCCATTATTGTTCTTCAAGTTGGTTCTAATACTTGTTTCTTATTGTCAATGCACTTTTCGATTTCTTGTTTTATTGAGTTTTTATAATTTATCCTTCTCTCTTGTGTCTTTTTTTCCTCGTTTGCTTTATACAGAATAAATTAATGTATGTCTCACAGTAAACAATGTATGTGCGTATGTATGTATGTGTATAAGGCAAAAGACAACAACCAAAAGGAAAGTGCAAATATATAAAAAAAAAATACACACAAACACAATCTAACAAGAAGGAGTGGAAAGTCGGAGAAGCCTATGAGAAGAATAGGGAAGAACATGAAGGAGAAAAGGAAGCATTGGATGAGAAGAAGGCTAAGACCAGTATAAGGAAGTGACAACAAAGACTAAGTGTTCCCAACAGCAAATACATCACACGCAGACGGCGAGACGAAGCTGCTAGACGAGCAACTGGCGTATAACCCTTAGAAGTTAGAATGCTATGATGAGCGACGAGAAGATCGGCTGCCAAAAGTTCCATGCCAAGCTGGCTTCAGACTCGGCTGCCCTTCTTCCACATGTTCTACATGTAGGCCTTCACGTGGACTCAGGTAGCTACATCTACCTGACCTAACACGCTACCTGACCTACTACTGTGCACAGTAGCTATCATATGCATAGCGGTTCTGCAGCCATGTTTGTATCATCGGATATATAGTATTATAATTATTAGGCGAAAATTCGATTTTTTTATGTTCGAAGAGCGGCGAAAACCCAACAACTATGTATTTTTACGACTATCCCAAACCTCCGGGCGCTAGGCCCGCATGCGCAAGTCAAGTTCGTTGATGTGTGCGGAAGCTAATCAACTACCGACCGGTTGATACAAGTTGATACACCAACTCAGAGCATCTCCATCTAGCCACTGAGCCAAGTATTTTTTTGTTTCCCCTACCGAACATCAGAGCGCACGCGCAAATGAGCGATCATGGATCATGGACTCCACAGCTTGCGCGCCTTGTCAGGCCTCTGGTACAAGGCCTCAGTGGTGTGGGGCGAGAAGAGCTGGCAGAATGAACTGTCTCTCGCCACGCGTCATTTGAGGCCTACATTTTTTATCTCGATTTGGTAGCGATCATCGCAGGAGGCTGCACGCCGATTCTTCACACACCCTCTCATCGAGGGTTTTGGCCTTCTGGGTAGAAGAAGAGGTTCTCCCGCAGGACTGCTTTGTGTCGTGGTGCGTTGTGCTGTGTTGTATTTCGGTTTCTCGTTCACGGGGTGTTGTGCTTTTGAACCCTCTACTTTTTTGCGATGGTGCTGCGTCGAACTCTTCTGTCTTGTGTGGTGATCCTTTCTCCTACTCCAGGTGTATGTGTTGCTGCCAACTTCTCTCTCGTCCCTCTTTAGCGGATGGGGGAGGTGAACGGCGTTGAAATGGCAGAAAACGAAACAGATCTTAGTGGCGTAAGCTCTGTTGCCGAGCCGCTACACCTGCGAAATATTCGCCAACTCTTAAACCTTGAGCCATTCCTGCGTCATGTTGATCAACTCTTCTCGCAGCCTATATCACCACTGCCAAGGTGAGGGGATGTAGCGGTAATGGACAATGCAATACTTCAGTAAAGGCGTTTTTTGGAATTCTCCGGCTGATCTGCAGGATCAGTGCAGGCGCTCTTTTAATTTTCATCTGAAAATCTGAGAAAGGAGACTGCTGTCTGTAATATAGGAGGCAAAATTTTTTTGGGAATATTCTTACTCTGCAGTGACGATGACATGTTGTCAGATGACGAGGCGGATTCGTTCAAACAGAAAAGTAGGTCCACTCGCTGCTTGTTTGTTGTTTTTACTTCTAGACATAACCGTTGTTTTAGTTTGTAAGGCTGTTGTGAGCTAAACGAAAATCTTGCTTTTCCATTTTTTTTGTTTCTTGAATTATCTCTGGCACTTTTTACTAGTACGGTATCAAGTCTATTGTGGGCATAACGCCGCACTGATGCTGCCAAAGGAGCGTTCCTGTTTACTGCCCTACTACACTGATCTATACAGTGACCTAAATCGCATTACAGATTTATTGGGAAGTCAGGCAGTTTTTTTTTTATGCAAACACTGTTTTCAATGGGTATACTTATTCACAGGTTTGGTAAAGAATGGATTTGAATTCAACTTTTCGCGTGTCGGGAAAGGTCGTGCCTGGCTGAAGGTTTGTTGAGGCTTTTTGTGTCATTAAAAGATCAGTTCTCTTAAATAGCTAATGTTAGTCACAGATCATCTTGTAAGGAAAAATATGCACTTTCTTGCAGAATAACACAGTACTTGCATGCATGTACATGCTTGCTGTAAAATTTGTTTTCCAAGGAAAGAGTTTCTCGCAGCCATACTTGTTATGGTGCTCAGTTTGAGAATTGTGTGATACTGAAAGTGCTGTAAGTAATGCTATTTTAACCCTTTACTGCTGCTGACTGTGGAATCAAAAATCTGTTACCAGCAATCAATAACTTCTGAGCACCACTACTGCATCACTATCATACAAAGTAGGGTTTTCCTGGTGTTACAATCAAGATGGGGATTCAAGGTTGCATAGACGATGGAAAAAACGACAAGTTCCCATTCAAAATGCTTGAGAAAGAAACACCTGAACACAAAGTTCTGAAGGGTATCCAACAATGTGGATTCACAAATAAGAAGTTTGCCAGCTAGACTGGCAGGAAAGGATGGTGTTTTGCTTGTGAATTTTCACTGACTGTGAGTTGAGACGAAATTAGTCTTCAGTTCATTGCTTTGCTGTTTGTATACTGATTTTGTGCACTGCATGTGAACAAGTGGCTGTCTAAGTGGGCAGAATTGAACAGTAAACAATCTGATATTCTCAGTGGCAGGTTATGATTGAAGATGCCGAGTGCATCATCTTAACGAATGTGTATGGTTGGTTGGTGTTAGGATGTCTTGCTGAGTGATAGTTCTGGTTCATCTGAGGATGAGGTGCTGGAGGATGACTGCCAAAGCCTCTTGCAGCTGCACCATATGAGAAGGCATTACCAGGAATCATTCTCTCACAATGGCCAGGTAAGATGGTTAGGTATCAAAGAGGTTTCCCTTGGCATGTTTCCCACATTTTATGGGTTGAAGGTAATGTCTGGTTATACTGTAAAACAGGAAATTTTTGAAAATTTTGTGACTGGATGGAAATAGCGAACTTCAAATGTGTGAAAATGAACTTACAATGTAGAGGATGGATGGGACAGGCCTTGTATAAATAGTGAAAATAACCCAGTGTGATGTAGGCTGTTTGCCACAAACATGAACAAAATCTCCTGCAACATTTTCCCTTTTTACCTTAGTTAGACTAGCAGTTGCTGATTATGGATATGTATGGACACTTTGCCAGGTTGGATGTTCTGTTTTGACTGAAGTGAACTCATTGAAAGTGTTGTATAAAGGACTTGTCAAGTAATGCAGTAAATCATTTTGAGGATAGTCTTCCTGATTGGACTGTTCACATGTGTGCAGCTTCGCCAGTATCAGCAATACTCGGCCGGTCTTCTATCAGAACGGGACATGTACCCTGAGCACAGGTCAAGCATCCTGTCCGGCATCAAACCGGCAATGAAGAGGGCGCAGCTGAAAGAACTCAAGGCTGGTATGTTGTTTGGCAAAAAAAATGAAACCGATCATTAAACTGATTGCGTGCACTGTTAAAGTAGGAGGCATTGCAATTGTTAATGGCAGTCAGTTGGGTGCTGCCTGACAACCTACAACTTGACTTGGGTATACCATTTGCCATGATGGCTTTGGCTGTGTTTGTGACCAGTATGCTTCTCTTCTGTGATTGTATTGCCTGTTGGTGAAGAAAAACATTATCTTGTTGAGTTGTTGCAAATTTTGATGATGGCTGAGTTTTGCGTCTGTTGCAGCCAAAAAGGCCAAAGCTAAGAAGGTGAAGCTCCTGAAGAAGCAGAAGCGGCAAGCAGCAAAACTTGCTGCAAAGGTGCGAACTTTTCTGCAGGCTCATAGTAGTGGTTGGTGGTTCTTCTGATTATTATTCCATAGTGTGGCAGTTGTTAGTGTGCCTTTTAATGGTGCCCTGATCATGAACATTCCAACACAGATGAAGAAGAGAAGTCTGGATGAGAAGAAGAAGAAACGCAGTCGGCAGAAAGAAATGGACTTGAAGCGCCGGCGAATGTGGCATCTCATTGTGAAGAAGGACGTTCCAAGGGTAAGTTCTTTGCTGCTGTCCGGCAGTAGGTTGAGAAATTGCAATGCTCGCATTGCATGTCTTTGCCATCATTGGCTGCATTATTTGATGAATTGTTTGTTTTGTTTGCTTCAGATGCAACGGCAGTTCAACACAGCCTTTCACACAATTCTTACCAATTCACGAAAGGCAAGCCAGATAGTTGTATTTGTGAAATAATAGAAATGGTTGCTATGTTTCATTTGCTGATCAGGCTAATATCCTGTTCACAAATTGAATGTATGTCTTCCTCTGTCTTCTGTTTGCCACCAGGTGGCTCAGCTTTGCCAAAAGGAAGTGCGAAAAGATGCAGTTGTGTCTCAGAAGGCTGGACGAGAAGTTGTTCCTCGTGCCCGTCGTCTAGTGAAGGAGGTACATCAGATTGTATTTTGGGGCTTTTTCCTGACCTTGCTGCCTTATTTAATGAACAGTCTCTCAACAAGGAAGCATTTCACATAAATCCTATCCTGTCACTACCTTTCTCACTATGTACAACCATCCATTCCTTTTTGGCAGATGTTGATCTTTTGGAAGAAATATGACCGTGTTGAGCGGGAGCATCGGCGCAAAGCTGAGAAAGAAGCCATGGAACAGCGGAAGCATGATGAAGAGCTGCGTGAGGTAAGTGTTTTTTTTTGTCTCAGTGTGTTTGCTTTGTCGTTTCTCTTGACACAGACTTTAGCAAGATGGCTGTTTGGGTTTATTTTTTCTATTTCAGTCTAAACGGCAGCAGCGGAAATTGAATTTCTTGATTACTCAGACTGAGCTGTATGCTCACTTCATGGCGAAGAAATTGACAGGTGAGTCTTTTCAGTCAAGATCTCTGTCTGTCACAATTTCCTATTCAGTGTTTCACTGTGTTCATCTTGTATTTTTTGCCTTGTCCCCATGTCTCCTTCCACCTGTGTTTAGTACACGTACGCTCTCCATGTTTGAAGCTGAGCTTGATTTGCTTCTTTTCATTTCAGGCGAGAAAGACTCTTCTGATACTATCTTGCAAAAGCTGGAGGACAAGCCGCTAGAGCGGCCCGGGGGACCTGACGGCAGCATGGTGTCATTGGAAGGGCCAGACGAGTATGGTGAGCAATTGGAGCCAGACTTCATCGTCAATTTGCATGCACATAGATAGTTGAATCCTGATCTCATCTTGTCTTTCCTTTCAGATGCTGAGGCAATGAAGGCTAGGGCACTTGAGAACGTACAGAGAGCTTTTGAGAACCATGAGGCAACGGTAAGCTTTCCATGAAAGTCAGTTTTCCAGCTGCTTATAAAGCATGCATGTCATGTTTGTATTTGCATATTTGAATTTAGGTAACTTTTTGTGCTGTCTCCCTAATGTGTTCTACATTACCAGTGTGTGGGTTTTTCTTTCTTTCCGGTGGTATTATGCATAATGGTGTTGTGTTTTGCAGACGATGTCATATGACCGAGTTGTCTCACAGCAACAACAGCAGCAAGCAGGAAGGACTGATGAACCAGCTGGTGATGGTACAGATGAGCAGCCAACTGATTTGCAGGTTTCATGTAAGTGGTTTGCTCCGGTGCACTATCATCCTCAGTTTGTTATATACTGCCTGAATGGGAGATATGCTTAGGAAGAAGAGTTGTAAACAAAGAGTCAAGGAAAAATTTTCTTGGAATACATGGACACTCTTTGACATGCAAAAAATAAGAATGCAAGAGGCAGAAAAAGGCGACATCATCCCGTTGACTTCAGTCTGCTGTTGTTTCAGGTGTTTGATGCAAACTTACATTACCTCTACAGACAGTTTGGGAATAATCAATACCCGACCTTTATAGACTTTTTTTGTGCTCTTGCGGGTTTATTGCCCAGTTGACATGAGATACAGTTTGGCAAATCCGACTTTGCGTGGTGAGGAGCTTGGCCAGCCGAAGATGTTCCATGGACAGCTGAAGAGTTATCAGTTGAAGGTACATGAAGTTTGCTTGTTGTTTGTGATAGATTTGATGCACGTATGCACAACACTTGCGTGAATGATGACTAGTGCGTGAATGATGAACTAGCGCTTGTCGGCAAAGAAGAGAATGGCATGTATGTTACCTGTGTCTGATTGCCTGTAGCTCTGGTCCCGATGAATAAAACTTGCTTTGACCAGCAGTTCTGTTGCATGGTTATGCGAAATGCTGGCTAGTAACGTGGATTTGTTCATGTGTCGCAGGCCTCTCTATTGTCTGTTTTTATCCTCCTCTCTCTGTCTCTCTTCTCTTTCTCTGTGTTTCTCTGTTTGCCTTACCTATGAGGTTGGTTGTAGCCATCTCTCAGATCAGGCGAGATTTTCATTGGTCTTCTTCTCTTTTCATTCATCTTCAAACAAACACAAGTTGCTGTGATGAACACGTGGCATATACCAACAATTAAGCTCCAGAAGTGTGGAGCAGATTTACGTTTTTTTTTTTTTTTAAACACCTGAAGTTGACTACAATCTGCATCTGTTTTTGGCAGGGTATGAACTGGCTGGCCAACTTGTATGATCAGGTAAGTGTCATGGTGTCTAGCCTTTCCTTGCGCATTGCATAGATCACTCTTCATGGATATGCCTCCTACTTTCACACTAGCCAATTTTTTCTGAACTGACACACCAGTAGGTTTTAGTTTGTTATGCTGTTTTGGGCCTTTTTTTGTTGGGTCCTTTGTCAGGGTTTAGCCTTTCCTTGCCAGTGTCTGAAATTGCTTCCTCATTGTCTCTGGCAATTTGTTGTTCCTGTTCCTATTCATGTGCAGGGTATCAATGGTATCTTGGCAGATGAAATGGGTCTTGGCAAGACTGTACAGAGCATTTCGTTTCTTGCTCATCTGTCTGAGGTTGGTTAGCCATGATAGTGATCACGTTTTATTGCAGTCTGAGCATGGAGTTGGAATGATTGTTACGTGGCTTGGTGTTCTGCTCTTGTATTTGCCAACTTTCTGCTTCTTAGACAGTGTAGAACTAACCGTGCCATTGCTCACGTGTGGGTGTTTTGCAGCGGCAAAATATTTGGGGACCTTTCTTGGTGGTGGCACCAGCATCAACACTACACAACTGGCAACAAGAGGTTACTCGATTTGTGCCAGAATTCAAGGTAGGCTGATGCTCGTGGATGTTTTTTCTTGAAGGAGTAGCGGTATGTTTCTGGTGGACCTGAGTTAGGTTGTTTTGTGTTGTTTTGTCCAACAGGTTTTGCCTTACTGGGGAAACCCGCAAGATCGCAAGACATTGCGAAAGTTCTGGGCACAAGTAATTTGATTGGCAGTGGGCATTGTTGTCGAGGTGTCCTTTATCACACTTGTTGGAAGTGCCTATCAAGTTTTTTAGTTAACACTGCTTTGCTTCATCACCTTTCTTTGGTAAATGTAGTTACTATCTAAAATTGTTCTCCACTTTTTCCCTTTCTTTTTCAGGCTCAACTTTACTGCAAGGATGCACCCTTTCACCTTTTGGTCACCAGTTACCAGTTGGTAGGTTTGATTTTCATTTGCAGTTTCTTTAACTCCGTTAAAAATTAAAATAGTCTACACCTGTTTCACACGTTCTCTTTTCTGTTTTCTGTTTGTTCTGTGTGTAGATCATTTCTGACGTGAAGTACTTCCAACGTGTCAAGTGGCAGTACATGATCCTGGATGAGGCTCAGGCCATCAAGAGCTCTGCAAGGTATGACTTGTAATGGCTCACCTTAGCAGTTTGTTTATTGTTGAGTGATGCATGTCATGTTAAAGTTACCTACCTGTAGGGTGACAAAAAACCTGTGCTGTTGATGCAAGTGTAGTAGCTCTTAGCAGGTGATTTACTGTTCTGATCGTTCTTCCTTTGGTCAATAGTGTTCGGTGGAAGATTTTGCTTGGGTTTAACTGCCGTAACCGCCTTTTGCTTACGGGCACACCGATCCAGAACAGCATGGCTGAGGTGAGGAACATGGAGAGGAGGGAGAAGGACAACAGGCTGAGAGAAAGAGAGAAGATATGGAGAAATCAAGAGAGAGAGAGAGAGAGATGGAGAGACAGACAGACAGGCAGGCAGGCAGACAGAGGTGGTGACAGAAAGAGAGGGAGAGAGAGAGAGAGAGAGGGGGGAGAGAAGGAGAGAGAGACAGAGACAGAGAGAAAGAGAGCATGAAAATTAGGAAGAGCTTGTATCAGGTGTCTTCATATTGTCAGTATGCTCTCTCTCTCTCTCTCTCTCTCTCTCTCTCTCTCTCTCTCTCTCTCTCTCTCCTTAGTCATGTCAGTGTGTCTTTTTCATCTGTGTTGCCTTTAGCTTTGGGCTCTGCTCCACTTTATTATGCCAACATTGTTCGACTCACATGCTGAATTTGATGAGTGGTTTTCGAAGGACATTGAGAGCTCTGTAGAGAAGAAGTCAACAATTGATCAACGTAAGTTTCTAAGGCAGTGCTAGTTCCTGCTGTTGAAGTATGGCTGTGGTGCTCAACCATGGTTAGGGTACCAAAGTGCAGTTTGTGCTGTGGTGTGCAATTTCTATGATGTTTGTGCTTGTACTAGTATGTGTTACAAGAGTATTGGGGTTGTCGTGAGGGTTATTTGTGCTGTGTGCACATTGACCTTCTTTTCAGGTACTAGTAGTGCTTGCTTTTGTTGACAGAAGGTATGCTGCATATTTCCTTTAGAACCTGTCTGTTGCAATTTCTCAGTTTGAATGTTTTTTTTGTTGGTACATGTAGTTTCTGGTTACCAAGTGTTGAAGTTGAGTAGTATATACCCTTTTCTTGCTAAGTCAAACTGTTGTGTTGTTGTTACAGATCAGTTGTCCCGTTTGCACATGATTCTGAAGCCGTTCATGTTGCGTCGAATCAAGAAAGATGTGGAGAATGAAATGGCAGAAAAGGTGAGTGTTTGTAGGATTGGGGATTGTGTGTCTCTCTCTTCCTGTCTGATTGTGCAGGTTTTCCTTATATTCTGTCCTGTTCGATTTCTTCTCTCTCTGTGTCTCTTTCTCTTTCCCTTTCTCTGCTCCAGCTTTTTCTCCTGACTCATTACTGAAGGATGAATTAAGTTCAAAGCAGTTGTAGGCTGAACATGGCTATGTTACTGGGTTTTTTTTTGTCAGATTGAAGTAGAGATGTATTGCCAGCTAACCCAACGCCAGCGTCATCTTTACAAGGGCATCCGCCAGCAGATTTCTCTTGACGAGTTGCTGCATTCAACTAGTGCACCATCCTCAGCAGCTAGTAGTAGCCTGCTCAACCTTGTCATGCAGTTCCGGAAGGTGGGCTATTTTCACTTGTTGAACACATACATTATGGGCATGTAGTGCTGGACTTTGCTGCATGTAGTGCTCCTGTGGTGAAGTTTTATGTGAAGATGTGTGAGACTCGCAAGGTTTATGGTTTGATTGTACCAGAATCCATCATTGCTTGTCAATTGTTTGCTTTCTGGGACAGGTCTGCAACCATCCAGAACTGTTTGAACGCCGTGAAGTGTCTTCTCCATTGAACCTTGCTCTCCCACCGTTCAGGCTTCCCCGACTGCTGAATGATGAAGGTGCGCACGCGCGCGCGCGCGCGTGTGTGTGTGTGTGTGTCATGTGTGTGTGTGCATGTGTGTGTGTGTGTCTGTCTGTCTGTGTCTAAACTATCTGAGAATATTTGAATAAATCCAAGAAAGCATAAAAAAACAGCTGTGATGGTTGATTACTTATTGTTACCATTTTGTGTATAATGTGCGTGCAACAAACGTATACGATGCCACCAAAGTGATGCATAATGGACGGAAGCTTACCTTGACATATCTGAAGAACCAGCCAAGGAGAGCTGCATGCTGTTTCTTCTTTTCTGATGCCGGTTGTTGATGTCACTTTCCTAGACTATGAATGTTGCATTATTGTCCTAGCATACGTATTTTTCTAACTGCTGACAATTGTTTTTCTGTCCACAGAGCTATTGGGATCTGTTCCTGTTGAACAGAGGAAGTAAGTTTGTTGTGTGTATTACGGCGAGTGAGATATTTTTTCTGATGTATTTGATGCTGGTACTGATGAGTGAAAGTGTTGTTCATTTTGTGAATGACTTTTTTTCAATTTTATTGATTAGAGTGTTTTGCGTTTGCAGGTTATTGTTCAATACATTGAGCATTTGCACGCCACACTACATCCACCGCACTCTCAGAGATGAAAACCACTCGTCAAGTATTTTCTCTGTGCTCCCTTTCACTGGTCAGTCGGTGGGTGAAGCCAGCAAATCACTGCTTGGTGGTATGCGTTTCCGGTAAGCCTGCTGCGTTCAAAAGGGTCTAGTTTAATGAGAGTGTCTCACTACTTGCCTGATTCTTCATCTCTTGACTGTAGAACTTTGATGGCATACTCAGCCAATCGCACTGCACAACTGCTTCAGCACCGGCATCAACTTGGAGAAACTCGAAGGTATGCATTTGAATGATACCTCTAGCTTCTTTCCAATTGGTAACATTGTCATTCTTCTCTTTTGGTTGTTTAGTCCATCTAGTCACTCTGGTCTGCTCCTATGGCCAAACTTCAAGTTGGCAAGATCAGCAATGGAAGAGGCATCACCGTTGCATGACCTATTCTTTGCTGGTCATTGTCGCAATGTCCTACACCATGTGGCAAGCCGCCTGTACCATGCAGGACATGTTCCATCCGCTCCCGTGTTGTCAGCCGAGTTGCTTAGCACATCGGCCCTGTCCACTGCTGACAATGGCACAGCTGGAGTGTTGTGCACTCGACATGATGAGCCTGCAGCAGCAGCACCGTTTCTTAAGGCATATGTTCCAAAGGTTGGTCTGTGTGTTTTTGTGGAGATGCCAGTGGCAATTCAACATTGAACCTTATATTTGTAGTTTTTGGTATTGTATGATGTGGTCTCAGACTGTATGCTATTGATCCATCTGGTTCAATTAGCCTTTGTTAGTTTATGTGAGTGTGATGATGTGAGGTTTGTTTCCGGTAGCTGATTTTTCTTCATTTGCTGCAGGTGTCTGTATCTGTTCGGCCATATTGCTCAAGTCGTATGCACTCTTATCGTGAAGCAGAATATGTTTGCGGCGGCACTCTTGCGGATCAAAATCTTCTCTTGCATGGCAATGAAAGCAGACAGGATGACTGGTATTGGTTACCACAGAGTGAGGCAGGCCTGCTTGGCTTGCATTTGGCAAATGGCTGGTCAAAGGTGTCCATCCCAGGTCAGTACTCCTGCTGACACTGGTGTGCGTGTGTCCAGCTTGGTTTGCTGCTTGACTGTTAACATGTACTTGATGTGGATTGGTTGCTTTTGGGTTCTGGCTGTTTGCGCTTTCTTTTAAGTGGTTTGTTCCTTTTTTTTTCTTTATGCAGACAAAGAAAATTTGGTGACAGATAGTGGGAAGATGTCTGTTCTTGACAGACTGCTAAAGAATCTGAAGGCTGAAGGTCATCGTGTGCTGATCTACTCACAGATGACACGAATGATTGACCTACTTGAGGTATGTATTTACATGCTTGGCCATAGCAGTTGAAGCAATGCACATTGGCACATTGATTGTGAAAGCAGCAGGGATGTTGCAGTTGCGATTGCTGTAATGATTTTGAAACATGTTCAATGCTTTTATTTTTAACATGCTGCTGTGCTAATACCCTGGGGGGTTCATTTTGACTGAATGGTTTACCCATTGGGCTGTTTTTGTAGGAGTTTGTCACATTTCGCAAGTACAAATACATGCGACTGGACGGCTCATCAAAAATTGCAGACCGCCGTGACATGGTTGCAGACTTCCAGAGCAGGTACTAGTGCGGCTCTTAAATTTTACGTGCCACTATGCATAATTTGTTCAATTTTTTTTTATTTTAATTAGTTTTATAGTGGGTTTTGTGTTGGGCTGCTGTTCTTCTTGTGGTTCTTGTAGCTGTTGTCACATTTGTTTGCCATTTTACATCTAACTTCTGTTTCCTTTTTGGTTCCTAGAGATGACATTTTTGTGTTTTTGCTGAGTACACGAGCTGGTGGTTTGGGAATCAATCTCACAGCTGCAGATACGGTAAGTTGACTGAAGGAGTCTGGCAGCTCAGTGCCTTGTCAGTTTTCATCCTTCCGCTAATATTTAATCTGATCATTATTATGTCGATCAATTTTTTCTTTTAGTTTTATGTTTACATTGGAGGAAACTGCCTTTAGATTTGGCATGTGTTCTTGGTCACAGTGCTATTGACAGTGACTTTCTTTTCATTTCTTTCCTAGGTTGTGTTTTATGACAGTGACTGGAATCCAACGGTTGACCAGCAGGCTATGGATCGTGCTCACCGTTTGGGTCAGACCAAGCAGGTGACGGTGTACCGACTGATCACAAAAGGCACTGTGGAGGAGCGCATTCTCCAGAGAGCCAAGGAGAAAAGTGAGGTGAGATGAGCACAGAAAAAAGCATTTGCCTTGTGGTAATTTGCAGTTGTAGGCATCGTTTAAGATTATCCTGTTGACCTTTGGTATTAGGCTAGTGTCTAGTGTGTTGTGGGTGATGAATTCTTTTTTAAACATGTTCTCACTTCTTTGCACGCAGATTCATCGCATGGTTATCTCAGGCGGGCAGTTTCGGCCTGATGTACTGCGTCCCACTGAAGTTGTTTCTTTGCTGCTTGACAATGAAGAGATGGAAAGCAAATGTGGGTGTTGTCTCACGGGGTGAACATTATTTGTCTTTCTGCTGTTTACCTGTACCATGTCGGTTTGTTATTGCTGCGCGTTTTTTTGGGGGGAGGAGGGGATTGTGGATGTTAATGTGCATGTAGTTTACTGAAGTGAATGGAATGATGTCTTTAATCTGTTCAAGAGTATACCGTATTTTTGGCAATAAGGGCCAGGGTGCTTTCTGTTTTCCCACCTTTGGAAAATGAGGTGCTTATTTTAGTTAGGTGCTACTTTCAGAGAGGCGGTTAGTCACACCGATCAATGCATGTCACCATGGGAGATCATGAGAAATGAGGCACTGTATTTTACACACTCAACTTCTGGTACGTGAAAAAGTGTAAACCAATGCCTGGTACTTGTGTTCACGTTTTACAATGAAAAGGCAAGGAATGCACTATTATATGCAGTGAAGCTCTACAGTGCACGTGAATGGGCACTATTTACTTGTACGTTGATTACGTTCCGCAGTGCTAAAAATGGTATAGCACTTCAGGTCATTCTATCGATCTAGACCAGAAAACTGTGGCACTAAATTCAGTCAGGCACTGTTTTCTGTTCGGCTAATTTTCAAAAATACGGTAAATGTCTATTGTTGTTCGGGATACAGAGAATCAATGTAACCCAAGCATCTATACTATTGGAATGGACTGTAGTAACCGCGGAATGTTTGCTGTGTTTGCTGGATTTACTGAATTGTATGAAGTAGGGATGAAACGAATATGTCGACTACTTGAATGATCATTTGTTTGGCCTCAAATTTGAATATTTGTTAGAAGTATTGAACTGGGCTGTAGGCAGAACTGGCAGTACCAGTGAATTACTAGTTTTGGCTTTGCTGGCAGCCTCTAGAAGCAACTCAACTAGCTAGCCAAAACAGCCCTGGCTGCATGCACACTGCACAGTACGCACTTCACACTGCACTTTCACTCATCTTCTGTCCTGTCTTCGGCGTTGCTAGCTGTTTAGCCGGTTGGAATCAATCCCAAGGCACACCCCTGTCAAATATCAAATATTCACATAAGGGTGTACTATATGTGTACATGTATCATATATTAACATGTGACCTGTCCCATTAGTAGCGTAGGTGAAACTGTATCTACTGTAGTGAGTTATCAGGTGTCACTTATTACATGCCATTGAATGGCAATGAGCCACCTCTATGGTCTAGAAGTTGATCTGAAAACACTGAGCCTGCACTGCCTGAGCAGCTGAGCAGATGTAAAAGCGATCATTACTTTTTGTCCCCGGTGGATGAGAGAAACTTAGTTAATTTGCGCTGTTTCAAGTTACTTATAGTGAGTGTCAACTGAGACTTGCCTTCACCACACGTCACCCATCGAGCTCTTTTTATTCAGTTGCAACTGAATAAAAAGAGCTTGATGGGTTTTTCTCACTTTCTAATTAAATACACATGCATCACAGCTTTCGCATTTCAATGTTCGATCTTTTTTTGGAAGTGTGATTGTTGCTGCTTAGTTTGTTTTCTTATGGGAATTCTTGTTCATTATGTTACCCTGATAGTTACATTGAGAGTGGTTGACTATTCAGTGTACATTTTCACCTTTTTTTCATTTCCTTTGAATTTGTTTGATATGAAATAATGTAAATCAACAGAATTTCAGGCTGAAAAACTTCAGAAATCTCGTTTACACTAGCAGACACACTGTTATTGTTGTTACATGAAGAGGATTTCCCAGCACACCAGTCTCAAGAAACTTTTTGCATTTGATGTTTCAACTGGTGTGCTGGGAAATCCTCTTCATGTTTTGACTACCCAGTCAGGATCTCTCAAGTCCTACCTTTGTTACTGTTGTTGTTTGAGCATATACACGATTCTTCTTCTTTTCTTCCTTTGGGTAACATGAACAGTCTTGCAACGTCAGTCAGAGAGCAAGGAGGAAGGTGCAAAAGGACAGAAGGCGAAGGCCTCGAAACGAAAGCAGGTAGCTTGGCGACAAAGCTCTGGTTCTTGTGTTCTTTTCTTCTTGCTTCAAATCATGCACATTGCTCTTGTGGCATTCTGTCTGCATAAGTTGTATTTTCTTCTTGCTTTGCCTCAGGAGTTTGCTGGTGGCAGTTCGAAGAAGGCTCGACTGGCACTGCAGGCAGATACTGAGAATGATGTGAATGGAGATGTGGATGTGGTTGACTCCATGCCTAGCACTCCACTTAGCACAAGTGCTACACCAAGTGCACCTGCCACTCCTCTCATGGTCAACGGAGAGGACAGCTCACCTGGTGCCATTCCTTTGTCAGCTGGTCGTGGTCGTGGACGAGGAATGCGAGGTCGTGGTCGTGGTGACAGTACACGGCATCGTGGTGGAACACGTGGCCGAGGAACTCGCCGTGGACGAGGTGGTTTAGGGGCTACTGGTGGGGCAGCTGCTGCTGCTGCTGGTGCTGCTGCTGCTGCATCTGCTGCTGCATATGCTATGTTTGGAGCTACAACCGCAAATGTACCTTCGAAGTTTAGTCATTCGCATACGCCTTCCAGCAATAATTCTCCTGGACAGCCTGACTCAGCACAGAATAACACATAACACATCTCTTGGCTTATCACAAATGACCGGCATATCTCTTCCATGAAAACAAATCTTTCCAAACTAAACATGTTTGTCAAGAACTCCGTTTCAAGTCAATTTGATCAGTTTGTTCTTTCCTCTCTCTCTCTCTCTCTCTCTCTCTCTCTCTCTCTCTCTCTCTCTCTCTCTCTCTCTCTCTCTATCTCTCTCTC
>JAOWAW010039349.1:0-16215 GCA_028565695.1 Nicola tetela | reverse complement strand
TGTGTGCATGTGTGTGTATGTGTGTGTGCATGTGTGTGTATGTGTGTGTGCATGTGTGTAATGTCAGTCATCTTGGTCTAGATCATGTAGTTGAAAGAAAGCATTTAAATGTGAGTTGCACATGCAAAAGTTTCCCTAAGCATACTCATTGGTGTATATTTTTTCTCATGTCATTTTCAGTCAGTGTATCTGACAAGCACACAAGGCCAATACAGCGGTGGAAATATTTTGTGCAGGTGAGAAAAATCCTGGTAACAAAAATGAATTTGTGCATGTGATAAATTTGTGTCTAAAAACAGCAATTTAAGCCAAGATTCTGACAAGCTGCATAACATGTGAGAATCCACCAAACAAATAATTTCAACAACATTGATGCACTAAGAAATTTGCTTGACAATTTTCATTGCACTTGTTTGTAGGTTCATTCGTAAATTGAACACGGGAGCAAGCACAAAGCGTGACTTAGACCTCAGCCAACAACTCTACCTACTCTTTGCTATAAACAAACAAACAGCCGGCCGAGGTAAGCTTAGTCGTTTTTCATGGCTGAGCCACAGCAAAAAAAGGAAGAACATTGCTTCAACAGAACAGCTCCAGTGAATGCTGAGCATGTGCAGAGGAACCTGCATACATTCAGAAGTATATAGCATGACATAGTTTGCAAGAAATTAAACTGTCCAGGAGAAGTCTCAGGTCATTCGAATCCTTGAATTGTTACATGTGGGAAAGTGGTATTAATTCTTGTGTCAGCTGCGGCAGGCTGTACATGTCCCCTGCAGAGTGTGGTCAGGTGTGGTGAAAGGGCAGGGTGACAGAAGCAATGGAGATAACTGATGGAGTGATTTGACGCATTTCCACGCCAATCGCAATTAATGGATATAAAGTGGAAATTATGTCAAATACCACGTGTATACAAAATCAGCTATGACCACACTGGACTACCATATGATATGTACTAGACTACCATATGACCATATTGGACTACCATATACTGAACTACCATATGACTACACTGGTCTACCATATACTGGCCTACCATATGATATGTACTAGACTATCATATGACCACACTGGACTATCATATGACCTCTCTGGACTACCATATACTGGACTACCATATGACTACACTGGTCTACCATATACTGGACTACCATATGATATGCACTAGACTATCATATGACCACACTGGACTACCATTTACTGGACTACCATATGACTACCATGTTTCTTCGAATAACCACTACCATAGAATAATGAGTGCTCTCGAATAATCGCCGCAGACAGTCAGTGCTGAATTGCAATAATCGCTGCCCTCGAATAATTGCTGTGGTGATTATTCGACATCCCACATCTACATGTACGTGTATTCTGTACAGTAGGTATGGGAGAGCTTTGAAACAATGGCAATACATCGATACTGGTATGTTAGGTATGGTATTTTGAAAATAAACACATGCAGTTCAAGTACATACCAGTAGCAGAGATGTTGCAAAAATATGTGGGTACCGAGCTCAATGTGAAAACTACTGCTTTCGGTGCCGGTAATTACATGCAAACAGCCACTTCTGGTAGCCATTCAACACCAACACGCATTGGAATCCACCGGTTCTAGTCATGGCGCTGGCCTTCACAGCTGCTGTACATATATACACTGGAAATAAATAGTTGTAGACTTTTCCATGCCTTGCCAAATCGATTGATTTTATTAAACGCTGCCCTCAATTAATTGCCACACCTCCAGGGCTATACAGCTTTGAGGCTTGTGTTCACTTTGTACATGCAAAGTAAATGTCGTCATTCTTTCAAATGTGAGCCAACCAACAATGTAGACATTGAACATATGCACCAAATGGAGATGTAGGAGCCTTCTCTTGATGATTGCCTCTGTCTGTAGAAGCCAGTGAGGAGCACTGTAGTAAGCTGTGGTGATTGCCTGGTAGTTGAGATTTGAATGCTTGCTGTATCAGGTGCCAATTTCCAAATGATATCATTATCACTTTAATTTTGTCATAATTCACCCCGACCATGGGATTGATTTCCCTGTTCAAGAGCTGCACTTCTGGTACATTGCCTCCATCTGAGTGTCTCTTGCAAATACAATCACAAAGCAACATTTTAAATTGGGTGCTTCTGATGCTTCTCACTGTGACAAGGCTTTCTTCATTCTCATTTCCAATCTTAAACAATTTACAGCTGTCAGTGGTGAACGACTGTGGAAGCATAGCAGAACACCAACAGTGTCATCATCAAAGTACACAGCATCTGACAAAACTATAAATATTGGTGCTCCCATCAGAACAGTGGTCCCAACTACAGCTACTGGAGCTCCAGTGAGAACTACAGCTCCCTCGACAACTGATAGCCCTGCCCCAGGATTTAAGGTAACTGAACTTGTTTCTTTTGAATCTACCAATCAGCTGGGTGATACGATTGGATGTTTTGAACCCAGTTGACAACTGATCTTCACTTTTGTGAGGGTCTGTAGAGTCTTCTACTCCAAGTACTAAACGAATATACGGAGCAACTTTTCTGTGGCCTTATGCGTGCTCTCCAGCACTCTACCTTCTGTGACCTCTGATCTCTTTCTCTCCTTTACGTCTATGTCTGACTAACATGAAAGCTTAATGCTAGTAGAGATGTACAGCAGCTTCTAATCATTGCTTAATATACATTCAGAATCAGCGGATGTAAGCTGATTGTAATTATTTTCTTTACCTTTTTTTTGGTCTGTGCATGTTTTATACAGACCATTGCTTATTCTATCAATGCCAAAAGAAAAATGCAACACTGATAAGCGATTGAGAATTGTCTAAGGAATTGCACTTTCTGCATGGATGTCCTCAGTAGTACAGGATTCACAATAGTATTTCTTGGTAAGCTGATCATGGACATCTCTTTACAGTATTTTACTTCTGCCTGCACCAGATTGATCAGCTAGCAGAGACTGATTTTGATGTCGGAGAAATTATTAATTGGCTGTTTTGGAGAAAATTATCAGCTGACTGTTGGATTTTCTGACTGTTGCGTTTTCCCACTGTTGTATTTTCATGCTGTTGTCAGGTGGATTTGAGCAGCTGTGGTAAGGCCAAGGGATGTTACCGGTACCCGTCGGCTTGTACTGGCATGGACTGCACTTTTATCTATACGCAACGGCCAGTGACAGGTGTGTGGGTGGAGATCGAACTATCAGCCGTGACAGTTGGCTATGTGGCTGTCGGGTTTAGCAACGACCGCACAATGGTATGGCTTGACAATCTCTCTCCTCTCCCAGAACAAGTGATTGTTCTGTTGATGTTGTACCTTTGAAGATGTTGCATGGGATCCAGAGGCAAACTGTTCTCTGAGCTTGTTTATAATAATTCTTCCCAATGCTGTGGGTGTAAATGCTGTGACAATCATCTGTGTAAAAGACATGTACTTGATTCTTTCTACAAGAGGCTGCATTTGTACTTTTGTCATGTTTTGCTCAATCATAACCAAGCTCGACAAGATACTCAATATTGTGCTTATCTGGGTATTAATCCTTCACATGTGCTGTCCATTCTGTGACTGTGACCTTACCGGACCTCTGTAGGGAAGTGATGATGTCATCGGTTGTCAAGTAGACTTGTTTGACACACAAACTGTACATGTGAAGAACTCACACAATCCAGCCCGCTATAATCAACTTGACGATTCATCAACTCCAGTAAGTGACAGGCGCTAGAAATCTGATATTCTGGGGTAAGATAATTCATATGCTTGCTGAACGTGATTAATTAAGATGTTAGGTATAACTATAGGACACAAAGCAATTCTGTGAAGGCAAGAACATGATACTTTGCTGACAGCATTAGCTGCTAACGGGGTGACCTGTGTTAATGGGGCTATTCTGTGCTAATGGGGCCACCCTGAACAGTCTCAGTATGCCTATGCCCCTGTGTACCAGCACTCCGGACTGCTGATGGTGAAGCAGCAGTCACTGACACTAAAAGCATTTTGGATGACAGCACCAATGCTTCCACAAATGACATTGAATCTTGTGACTGACAGGAGTTATATTCTGATGCTGAAAGTGAAGATTCTTGGTCACAATTATTACCCATAAATAACCTGTTCCATTGGCCACTGTCTCTTTAATTGTTGGTTTTGCAGATCATTAATCTCTATGTGATATCACTGTAGCACTGATTTTCTCAATAATGTGCACACCATGCTCTTCAATTTTCTTCTTGTGTTTACAGAGTCAGTATCTTTCTGACATGACAAGCTCCTTCACCAATGGCCGAGTGACTTGCAAGTAGGCATTGCCGGAGATCTAGAGTACAAACACAGTGACTATACACAGTTGCCTAATTAAATTCATTGCTTAGAATTCTCTTTCCCTTTAATTGTTTCTTGATGATCAATTAGCAAATAGCTTAGGAAGGAGGGCATGTAGTGTTTGATTTTGCTTGTTTTTGCTGCCCGTACTTTCAGATTTAAGCTTTAAATTGTTTTCTTAAGAAATTAACTGCAAAACCATTATGCCAATAATCATTGTTGTTTGTGCCATTCTTGGCAGGTTTACTCGTGCTCTCCAAACTACTGCTAGTGTCAGGGATGACCTAGACCTCAGCAAGCCACTCTATCAATTCTATGCCATTAACAATGACCAGACTACAGGTCGTGGTAAGTAATTGTGACAGCAGATGATTGGCTGCAAACCAAGTATGTCTATCATACAGAACAGAAAATCTTAAGGAAAGAAATTCCAGTTTGCACTATATACTGTTGATTCTGGAGTTTGTTTGACCTAACAAAAAAAAGCAGTTGTCTTTTCAGTAGTTAACAAGAGGATGGAGGTATGTCCTATTGCTGGTGGCTTTACCCCAGAACTGCACTGAGTGAGCTGTGCATCTCTGTGGTCTTACTGAAAGATATAAAGAGTTCATCAGCATACGCTCCTCATCAATACACCACTATTGCATTGATTAGTGCACCAGATCATGAAATGCACAACACACGCATGCACCAAAATACTAGTCAAGCGCATGGCTTTAAATACACTGTGCTCGGTTCGCATATCAAGTTTGTCTTAAGTGCTTGTCTGGACACATAATAAGATAAATAAGTGTGTGCTTTTCTTGTATACATTCATACAGGAAGGGGCTCTTCAAGTCTCCCTCGGCACAGTGAAACACCCACTGTGTCATCTTTCGCATTAGCAGTGACAAACACAAGTTATAACTTTGGTGCAGTTCGCCCATCGCCACCTCCAACACCGTCTGCAGGCAGTCAAGTGAGTGATCAAAGTGATTGTCTCAAAACTGAACATAATTTCAAATTTCCCTGGTGTACCCTTGATATACTCTAAGTTTCCAGGAATACCGTAAAATTCCCCAGAATACCCCTAAATTTCCCTGAAATACCCTTAAATTTTCTTGAAATGCCCTTACATAAAACTGAATGTCATTGGTGCCATCCTATAGAGCAAGTACTACTAGTCATTGGATCAGTGATGCTATTGTAGAAGGAGAGAAAGACAGAAAGGAGAGATCCTGTTGAGTCGCAGGGGTATTTCTTAGGAGTATTTCTTAGGAGTCGACTGATCTCACCATTCCTTTTTTGGCCATTGTTAGGTTAATGTTGGGGGTTGCGGCGTGTCAAAGGGGTGCTACCGCAAACCTCAGGGCTGTTCTGGCTCGGCATGCCAGTTCATCTACACACAGCGACAGCTCTCCGCTAACAGTGACAGTGTTGAAATTGAACTTGCTGGACGTTCACTGGGATGGATTGCTGTCGGATTTAGTGATGACAAGAAGATGGTAAGAGGCCCAGAAAGTGTGTTACTTTAATGTCTGTTTCTGGTTAGAAATCAGGCAGTGCATTACCTGAGACTGTGGCTTGATACTAACACTCTTCAGGTTCATTTCTCTTCTATGCTGTAGGGATTGACCCGTGTTTACCAACACAAAATTATTTGGAAAGGCCTCTAGATTGACAGAAGGGTTGACCCTGGGATTCAGGTCATGCTGGTATAAGCTTGCTATTGTCAGACAGTCAGCCATGATGGCAGTTTCATATTGGATAAAAACTTCAATACTTCCATTCCTGGTCTATTCACAGCAGTGGGAGCCTCTTTGTAGAAATTCATTTTCCCCATTTGTTTAAGATTTGGTAGTGTTTGCATGTTGTCAGGGCAATGATGATGTATTGGGCTGTCAGCTGAGCAGAGATGGTGTTCACGTGTATGCTAAGAACGCAAACAACCCAGGCAGGTACAACCAACTCGATGACCAAAACAATCCAGTGAGTACAGCTTTCTTTTGCTTTCTCAAATGGAAAGGGTTATCTGGTTGACCAAATGGAATGTGCTCATACGTGGCATGAATTCATCTCAGTTGCTTGATGCCTGAGTGAGACTGATTTCTAACACCTCTGCACTGGACAATTCTGATAATCTAGACTTGATTTTTGGGGTTTGTTGCTGGCAGAGTCGTTTCCTTCGCAACATCATGACATTTGTCAGCAATGGTCAAATTGTTTGCAGGTAAAACAACACAAACATATTCAGTTATCTCTTGTGTCAGTTTCCCCGCTGCAAACCATCTTGCGTGTTTTTCTCCCCAGCAAGCATCTGTGAACGTATTTCACTTTGCTCCATCAAAAAATTAAAAAGTCACATCTTTCTTTCTGATCCAGATTCACCCGCAAAATGGCGACAGGGGCATCACAAGACAAGGACCTGAGCAAAAGCCATTACCTCATATTTGCATCCAACGATGCTTCACGTGGTCAAAGTAAGATCTTCTACAACATCTACACTTGCATTTCTCACTTAAATTGGGCGAAATGGTAGTTTTTTTTGTTTTTCAGATAATCTTCAGGCAATTCCAAGGTAGGGGTAGTGTCAGTAATATGCTGCATGTGTGGTAAGGCATCTAAGAGTGTTTATTCAAATACTGTTGAGTTTGCAGAGTGTTTACTCGAGCAATGTGGAATTTTTCTTTGATTACATTGTCATTCTCCTTCCTTACCTTAAAAAGCTTCCTTCCTTTTTCTGATCAGATCAAGAGTTTGCTTCACTTGGTGCTCAGCACAACACCAATCCCCTTATCACGTCGTCAAAGTTCAGTGCTTCACAGGCGCTCGAGTTTACTGCTGAAGCTGAAAGCAAAAAATTAGTCACAGCACATGGTAAGTACAATTCACGTCAAAGCATATGTACTGGTGAAAGAAGCCAGCTTGCATCAGCTGTGACATTCCTGTGACAGAACCAATATTATATCACCACTGATAGCTTGTGTTATATACATGTATCAAGCCATACAATCAAGTATATGAGTAATCTCCTTCAACAGCCTTCATGCACAAAGAATTACAAGCTACCATCGATGTTGCCTCCCAAAGAGCTCAAAGTTGCTGTATTTTTGAACTGTGTGTTTGACTGTTCTTAACAATGAACTTTTTCTCGAAATCCTTGAACTCAACAGATAGAGCAAAGTCATGGTCACTGAGGTTACATATTACCTTGTCTATCATCGGTGGCAGTTAAATGTTAATCAATTACTACTCAGATTGACACAAAGAATAGGCCTAAGTGTGTGGGTCAAGTCTCTTAGCAAAGGGTTTCTATATGCCTGACATGCTTGACTTCAGAATCAGTACAGCATAACCATGTATTGATAGAATTATAAGTTCCTTGATACAACACACACTCACATACTATATACTCTTTTGCTAGACACTTTTGTACACATTCTTGCTCACAGTTAGCACTCTGACTGTGCACAGGCGAATTTATGCCAGGCTCACACCTTTAGCTTCCAGTAAAGTTGTGCTAATATTATCATGGAGACTGTGCAAAGAGATTTGTCTTCATGGTATTTCTCTGAACGTAAATGGTGTCTTTTGCATGCTTACCAGCCTAGTCAATTGCATGACTGCATCAGCTGCTCTGACGAACATTGAAAGTCCTGTGTGATTTCACAATGCAGCTGTCATCATGATCTTGACCTGGATTGGAGCTGCCAGCATTGGAGTCTTCATGCCACGCTTCATGAAAAAAGCGTGGGCCAAACCACGCTGGTTCCAGGTAAAACAACCATGAAATTACAAAGGCCAAACATTAGAAGAACAGAAAGACAGAACACAGTGCACCCATTGTGGAGCGTGGTGATGCTGACTAGACATTACTAGTACTTAATGGACCTAAGCTAGGCTTACTTGGCATTCTCAATGGGCACCACAGTATAGTGTATGCAGTGTGCTATTCCAGTAAAGTTTATCCTGCTTGGTTCTGCTCTTTCTATTGTACAGTTACTAGTATATATGTTATATGTGTGATTATTGGGCAGTACTAGTGTAGTTATACATGCTATAATATCATGTGTGATTTCAACAACAAGTCTTTTGCACACCAGCATATTTAAAGGAAACGATGTTTTGCCCTTAGAAACCCTGTGCTCTTTCAACCCAACGAATCCCTGAGTTTCCAGGGGCAAAACGCTGACTCCTTTAAAACATATGCTCATGTGTGAAGAACTTGTTGAAGTTGTTACACAGCGAGATATCAATCCAGAACTATGTGTGATTGCTGTGCAGTTGCATCGTGGTCTCATGGTCTCCGTATGGCTGTTCTCAATTTTGGGCTTCATTCTGATTATCGCTCATGTGAAGGGATGGAGTGAGGACGTGAGTGACAATCAATTCAAAATGGAGTTTGTGAAGCAAATGACAAGCACAATGGTCAAGTCAATGTCACTCAATGTTAGGATGAAATTCTTCTCAATTACAGGGCATGTTATCGTCACACAGCTGCATAATGTACTAAAAGTGGCATGACCTCATGCCAGTTTGATAATATTATTGTAGTGGTTATTGTGCACGTGCAGTATTTCAGGGCCGCGCCACCATTTTATGTTTTCTCCACCTTTGTCAAAGGCTAGATACAACAAGGTTTGATGCACTGTCCACTGCTGTCTCTGTTTGTTGTAAATGCACATGACATTTGCTTATCACAAAAGGATTACCACCTCTATGAGAACAGTGTTAAAAGAAGTGAAATCCCTGTTCACGACCGGTGCTCAATAATTAGCCCAAATCCATTGCCACAATGCTGTTTTATGCCAACCCTCGTGTGAACACTTAGTATGAAAAAATCAAGCGTTTGCATTGTGCCTAGTATTCTTTAGATGTTCAGTTCCTGATTTTACTTGTATGGACCTTCTTACCGACATGTTTTTGTTCAGAACAAGCACCCAGTTGTTGGTCTTCTCACTCTCATCCTCTGCATCATCCAAGTAAGCGTCTTTCTTTTAAGTAATGCTGTTAATCTAGCCGTACATGCTGTACTCATAAACTCCTTTTAGGATCCCAACAATGCACGTGTCTGTAGCTGGTTTTCACAAGCAGATTTGCGTACGTATGTCTGAAGGACTTCCAGAGAACATATCAGTCACGTGAACGTTGTTATAAGCTAATCCCCCTCGTCTGCTTGAAATAGGGGGAAAGAAAAAAATGCAAAACACTAATGCCAAGGCAGAAACCAGTCTATGGAAGTACTAGCATGCAGTAGTACCAGTAGTTTTGATTCATTCCATCAGTTTCTGTTGGTGTGACTCTCGGCTCTGCTACTGCAGGATAGTGCCTTTTGTTCTGTGTGCTCTTTTCAGAAACGTGCTCTCTTGCAATGCTTCCCTGCATTTGCTCCTCATAATTGTTACAATCTGTTCTCTATAAGAAAAAGTTTGTTAAAGGTATTTCTATTGCCACCGTGTACCAGGTACTGTAAGGGGTGGCATTTAGATGATCATCACAGGAATTTACACACCTCTTTCACAGTAGCAATATTTATAATTACATGACCAAACCAGTCTCTCAACTTGCTGTCCCTGTTTTGCATTTCTTTTCCACATTTCAGCCTTTCATGGCACTGCTTCGGCCAAACCCCAAAGCTCATAAGTAAGTCTGAAACACCTTAAATTAATCACCAACAGTGCTGTTGCCTAGAGAATTGTGGATATTCCATAATAAAAGATAATGATTCGGCCTGTCTGGATCTCCTCTCATTTGATTATTTCAGGCGCTACATCTTCAACTGGGCACACCGATCAGTTGGTCTAGCTGCCCACACACTTGCAGGTAAAAACTCCATTTTTTCGTCATGTGGTTTCCATGTGGGAGAAGCCCGTTGTGTGTACTGGCATTCTTCCATTGTACAACACAGTAGAACCAATACCAGCCGATTCCACATTTCCTGTTCTGCCTTCTTCCAGGAGTTGCTGTCTTCATGGGCATGGATCTCTATGGCAACAGTTTTGATCTTGGCAACGGCGCACTTTATGCTTGGTCAGCTTGGCTGGCATTGGAGGCAACTCTTTGGCTAATCTTTGAAGTCTACCAAACAATCTTCCCAGCAAGATGTGAGGCAATACAGCAACCACACAATATTCTTAACGTACTAGGGGGTGTGGTTTCATACTTAGTTGAATGACAACTGCAATTAGCTATTTTTGTTACTGACTAGCTATCAGTACAGTGAGAAAAAATTACACCTCAGGGTTGAGATATTACTCTACAGTCTTTAACGGAGATGCAGCCCAGCACAGGTCTTATAGAGGGGTTGTTCATGCACATGCGCAACAACTACTACTTAACAGACATGACCAAATTTTGAACAGCCCTGCAGGACTGTAAAAGCATAGGTCTGATGAAAAGAAAGCAATGCGTGGATAACACAGCTTTCCAGATTTATAGGCCAGAATAAACACCCTTTACAGGGACTTTAAGATGTGGTTGAGAGAATTCATCCCTTCACTTGTGTCTCTCTGCAATAAATCACTTACTTAACAACATTCCTCTCCCCTTACTGCACTCACAAAAGCTGCAATTGCATTAACAATTTGGGCATCATAATCAAAGGACTCAAACACTGCCTTACTCTGCACATGACTATTTCATCTGAAGTGCCTCGTTTGCTTTGATCTGAATTGGTGCAGTGCATGCAGCTTATCTTGACAGCGATGAGAAAATTCCACAATCAGCCCAGGTAAGAGAGCAATTGAAAACACACCCATTAGTATTTGTTTAAAATATTTACTCGGCAACCCATCAACACCACCACCTTCAGCGCACATATGATCTGCTGCAATCTCCGAGAAAGCCACACACCACTACCACTTAACCTGAAATTAACCAGTACTAAATTTTGAGTGGATCACTTCATTTCCCATTGGCTCACTGCTACTCAAAATAGCTTTGAAATGCATGAGACCTTTGGCAATGAGTGTCATCACGAGTGAAATGTGCAGCTCGTCTGGGTCCAAGAACTTGTAAGGTCGACTCGTTTTCACAAGTCAACACGATCCAACTTGTCATGGCTTCATGAATCATGATAGCCATGGAATGGCCATCATGAAATCCTGCTAACTGGAGGAATACTAGTAGCATCCAGTTAAGAAATAAAAATAGTACCTTGTTCATGCAGAGTAATGTGATACTTCCAGCTTACTGCCACAGCTAGAGGGGTTACCATGGTCATGGTTGACACGGTGCATTCAAAATGAGAAATGTTCGCATGGGTTGACATTGTCATACAATACCACGAAAATCATATTCAAAGTTGCTACACTGGCAGATGGGAGTTAGGACCTATGTACTAGGCCCTGGCATTTTTGTGGGTCAGAGTTATGTCTGTAATGACATACTATATACTGATCAACACACATTACGGAATAGTTCAGTGTGTCTGTCAGGAAGCAATCAGTCATTGCTGCATGTGACTGAGTAAGGCCAAACACTGCCAAGGAAACATATCATTTTCTTCCATGTGTAAGCCCTGTGCTTATATTCACTTCAATTACCCCATTGCCTGGGCTTACACACAGGTGGGATTATACCCGGGTGAGCTTATACACAAATGTGAAAAGAGCACAGTACATCAAAACATGCAGTTTTGCATGGTAGGAAAGTGAGAATGTTTCCCCTCATCCCTCAAGGTCAATCAGTGAAAGACAAAATTTCACACAACTTAAAAGGCATTTTTGTAGCTATAGCAGGATTAACACAACTAACTTTCCCTGATGGTGATGTCAAGATTTTCAACCAGAAGCTGTGAAGCTACCAATAGAACTTTTGGGTGGGTGTATACACGGGCATGTGGGGACTACAGCATTAACATGGGCTTATTCACAGGTGGGCTTATGCACGGGAGAGTACGGTAGGTCTACAAGTGTGCACCACTTCCCAAGCAGATTGCTTTCACAGAAGACAAGCTATGTCAAATTTAATTAAAGCTGGGCTGAGGGCCAGCTATAGCATGCAGGTCATGTGACTATCATGGGAAGTCAGCTTGATCCTGTTTTTTTAACTGGGCGTGATTCTTCCATTTACTGATATTCGTGCAACATGCATGCACATGCATGAAGTGGTGAAGAAAGTCATGAGTTGTGACTTGTGATGGCTGTTTACAAGTTGCCAAAGGTCTTGCTTCTCTGCATATGAAACAGATATCCTGTGAAACACTGTTTCTTTACACTTCTGTCTCAGAGTACTGTACTACAAATGATCAAATCTTCTGCTTCATTCTCACCAAGACAAACATTTTTGTTTTGTGTTCATGAAGTTTTCTGATAATGGCTGTTGCTCTGTTGTTATGTTTTTCTATTTTGTTTAAGGATGCTGACTCTCGTCGAATGATGTTCATTGTTTACATTGCGCTCAACGTAGCATTTGCATTAGCTCTTGCAGTCGCAGTTGGATCTGCAAGTCTGAAATAGTGAAAAGCAGCCATCAAGGGACTGCAGTCATTCATATCAGATCTTACTAATTCGCATTTATGCTTTCACAAATTTTGTAGTTCCTCCTGAAATGTTAACTTTCAGCAGTTTCTCCTGTAATGTTGCCTCCTGAGCAAGCAACCACTCACATATAGCTTCGTCTTCAGCTTAACGCTGCGATTATTTTTATAATTTCTTAAATGTTGAAACCGTCACCAGGAGGTAACGCCAGGTTGACTTCATTTCACCTGCAGCCTGTTTTTATTCAGTTTCAAGTAAAGATTGTAGAAGAGTTTTTGCCTCACTGTTATACAAAATACTTAATATAATAAACATGGAAAGGGGAGGAGGTTTGTGTTTCAAGAGAAATTGAGTGTGTAATATATGTCTGTGTGCTGTGTGCATATATCTCATTTTTTTCATGAAGCATTGAAGCTGACACTGGGCAGTCACAAGAACAATCAACATTTCTTCAGAGAGGGTTATTTCTGGAGCAAGGAGTTCAGTTACAAGGAATTCTGTGAAATGATATAGTTTCTGAGCAGGGAAGAGATAATCAGATCGGTGAACTGCATAATAAATGTATTCAACAGTTCAAATAGTATTAAATTTTACCAATAAAAATAATCCCATGGACTAATTTGTCCCCAATTAAACAAGCCTCATTGCTTCTGATAGCAGGCTCACCTGAAATTCTTGGCAAAAATAAGTGATGCCTCGTTCATCTTATGAGCAGGAAGATGCAACCTTGCAGCATTTCCTTATACCACAAAGCAAATGTTTCAATTAATTGACACAAAGGGAGCTGGCCAAAGACACAAGTCCTTCTTCCCGATACACCAAACACAGCAGATGATGGTGCAGCTCCGTAAAAGCATGACAAAAGCACTTGCATGTAAGATTTCTGCAGCGTTTAGCTGTACTTAAGCTGAAGGAGCAGTGTTAGCAAGAAACTAAGCCTAAGAAGATGTGTGATGGCTACCGCCAGCACAAACTCCACGTTGGTGATGGATTGGTTGTGGAGATGCATCTGTGCTCCTTAAAAAGATGTGCTTCTTGGCAAGGACTGGAGTAAGACGCTTAGCAGGATCCCACGCTAGGCACTGATGGATGAAATCAAGGAGGGTTTTATCCTCACATCTCTTTATGATCAGACTTAAGGGTTTCTTGCCAGGAGCCACTCGATAGCAATCACAGTCTCTGGATTTTCCTCCCCCATACCCAACAAAGTTGCCACTTGGACCAACTATCAGGTCAGCGTACTTTGGGTGGCCTTCAGGTGTGAAATATCTCCTGACATGCATTCCTTTTTGAACATTCTTCTCAGGAACGCCCAGTGTTTCTATGTAAGCTGCTAGCTGGTCATTAGCACTGCACCCACGAAACATCACTTGCCCAGTGCAAAGCTCTCCCGCTATACAACCCAGACTCCACATGTCAATTGGCGGTCCGTATTTGTTTCGTTGTATAACTTCAGGAGAACGATAATTGCGAGTTTGGATGTAGTCAAATGGTCGTTGATGTTGAAAACAGCTCAGTCCGAAGTCCGCCACTTTCACCGGTCCCTCTCCCGCCTTTAATGGCACCAGAATATTTTCAGGCTTCAGGTCGCAATGAATGATCCCTAACTCCTTCAAAGCTTTGAGGCACGTTAGCACGTCGAGGAGAATTTTCTTCAAGCGATCCATCCGCTGGATAGGTCCCTTCGTGCTCAGCGCGTCGGCCAAGCTCTGTCCCATCAGCTCAAAGGTCAGGCAAATACAATCACGAAACATGAAATGGGTCAGCAGCTGTACAGCGTTGATTTTTTGCTTTTTGCCTTGCTGACGTAGAAGCTCCAAGATCTTGATCTCGTCTTGTGCCCACCGTCGAAATCGATCGTCACGTTTGATGAGTTTGACAGCCACTTCTTTCCTGTCTCTGTGATCGAAGCATCTTACCACGTAGCCAAAGGTGCCGCTACCGAGCAGGTTCTTCACTTCGTAGCGATAGATGATCTGGTCATGTTCACGGATCTCAAGCGCATACGTTGGTCCTCGTCCGGAGTCGCAGACGCACACAACTGGCGTTGGCTTGCTCTTAGCGCCCTGGCCAGCGTAGTAAATCCTGCGTGAATGACCCGGGTTCACTGGTTCCAGCAAAGGTGACAACTTCCTGCCTTGGAGCAGGGTCGTTCGCGGTTTGATGGCGCTGTGACTTCTGAGTTGTTGGTCTGGTGTGACCAATCCTTCGAATTCAGTGACTCTCCTTTGGGAAGGACCACATGCTGCGCTAGGCAGTGCGTCTTGATCCATGCTGCGATCTTCCACAGTGTCTGCAGATGACATCAAGGCTGCAGCGGTTAGCCTGCTCGTAGATTTCCCTTTGAGCTTCGGGTCAACCGGCGGCAGCATATTATGCACGACTCTTGGGAAAGACACCCGCTGGTCAACAGTTCTTACAGTAGAGAGCCGCTGGCCAACCAGCGGGAAGATGCCATGTCCACTCTCGCCATTGCTCCCTGTAGCCTGAGTTAACGGCCGTTGTGCCGCTAATAACGTAGCAGAGGATCTGCGCCTAAGAATGTGGGGAAGGGCACTTCTGTTATTCGTAGACGTTTGTTCTCGAGGCTGGTCGACATTATCAAGCCAATCGGTCTTCTTCCCGGCCATTCAATGGAGAAAGCAAATTCGGAAACGCAAACAACGAGTTGTTCATTCAAGGTGGATTGGCGTGTCCATCGACGCTAGAAACGCACTGGCAGACTCAAGTTGAAGCGCTTCCATGAAGCTGTTGTTGACTTTCTGCCCAAAGTGACAGGCATGAGGTCATTGTTTGGCAGGCATTGTCATACTTCCCCGCTAAAGAATACTTCACAATAAGCTGTTTTCCCTCGAAGAGCTTCGTGAAAGCGTGCGGTCATCGTCATCAGCCTCTTCGTCATGCACCAGCACTGCACCCTCGGGCCTACGGTCAAAATGACCACAGACCGTGATTATGAATGAAGGCGTCGTTAAATTCAAACTTACTTTCTCTTTCTGACAAGACGTTGCCTTTTTACAAGTGTAGACTAAAAAACATTGGACTTGACGTTTCGGACCAACTGTGTGTAAGTGACCTTTCATCAGCATAAGGAGTTAAGGGTGAAGACAACTAAAGAAACCGTCTCGGGTGAAGAGTTTACTGGTTTGAACTAACCGGCGAGTTTTGGTAAAGAAGAACAATGCAGGAACACCGGGTTTTCTTCTTGTCTATGGTGCTATATAACATGAAATAGCGAGTGTTAAAGCCACCGTGGCGTGGAATGCCGTGACGTTGAGGCGCAGGGTGTGTTTAGACAACTCGGTGCAGGAACGAGAAGTCCAGAAAACCAGAGAGTATAGATAGATAGAGAGACAGATAGATAGGTAGGTAGGTAGATACCAGTAGGTAGATCGGTAGACAGGTAGGTAGGTAGGTAGGCAGGCGGGCAGGCAGGCACGCACGCACGCACGCA
>JAOWAW010039127.1:0-17419 GCA_028565695.1 Nicola tetela | reverse complement strand
AAGAAGAAGAAGAAGAAGAAGAAGAAGAAGAAGAAGAAGAAGAAGAAGAAGAAGAAGAAGAAGAAGAAGAATTTGGAGGAGGCGATGAGCGTATGATCTGACAAGTGCATGCTCTTGCGTGCTCAATTCTGAGTCCAACCTTCTAGTTTATTTACATTTTACGACTAGGTGTGAAGTGAAGTTCATATCTGGGCATGTCACCACGCTATTGAATGATGATTTGTACTTAAAATTTCAAGCGGAGAAAGTGATGAAGACTCCAACTGAAGGGCCTGGATGATTGAGGTGTCAGAAATCGAAATTGCTGGTCTTATCAGGGTCATACATGAAGCTCCCCAAGAACCGTTTCAACTGGCCACTGCTGGAAGTATTGGGGCACAAGCCAGAGATTGAAGAAGTGTCCAGTGACATCCAGATCAGCAGCTAAAGCACAAAAAAAAACATCCAAAATCTAACGTGATTTCAGAATGAGAACTGGCCATTGTGGGCTATCATGAATATCCTGAAGCCTAGACCCAAGTCCTCTCATAGCAGTTGCTCACATGTCTATGGCATCCCACCTTGCGATGGGGATGCCCCTCACTCGCTTGTCAAGAAGCTGATGCAGCACATTCCAAACCAGCTAGCTCTTGAAGACAGGCCAGTCAAATTTCAAGTTGTACAAATTCTAATCATTGGTCAATGATGGTCTTTGCTCTTAGACTGGTTATCTTATAATTTTTTTCTCTATGGAAACCACCTTGATTTCTGGATCTGAGGCCACCTCAATTAGGAAACCTCTGTATCGGGAATCCTAAAATATCATGATTCATGCAAGTGGATGATACCTGATCCTCATGACAAGACTCATCACAATGCTATTCAGTTTCTTTGTCACTGATATTTCACCAGTACCCGCCCCTAAGACAGATAAATATAACCCTAGTACTAGCAAACTAATTCCTCATTGGGAAGCATGGCCAGAGGAACCTATTTTCAAAGTGTTTGGTGTTTTTCCCATTAATGCTTTGTGATATGGGTTGCAAATATTGGTGCTCAAAAATAAAACTGGGTTGAGCAAGTTAAGACCATGACTTTAAAATTCCTTTCTTGGCAGTTCAAATGAAAAAGGGATTCAGGCAAAAAATGACAAAACAAAACAACAAAGAAAAAACAAAAAATCTGATATTGCTTTTGCTAGGTACCCGACAAATTCAAAATGTGATACATATATGCTTACAATTGACACTTGATTGATCAGAATCGTCACACCAAAGTACATGTACAGTGTATGTGTTTTGTTTTTGTTCATGTGGCAAATTGTGAAGTCAGTTTGCACTGACAAGGGGAAAGGGAAGGAGAACAAAAATGACCAAAAGGAGTTAATATGGCTGTAGAAGAAGAAAAAGAATTCAGCTGAGTAGAAGGAGGTTCGAGGGGGAGAACATGTGTCATGTCAAATGCCATGAAAACAGGGCAATTGCTGGGCCAGCTGCAGGGAACATCTTGATTGTGTCAAATGCCAGTTGTGAGAATTTCCTCATCTCATTCTCTTGTAGTGTTCTTCAAAAAGCTTCAAAAACCTACATGGGTGCTGACGAGAGTCAATGAATTTAAAAACTGTGGGCTGATCTAAAAATAGAACAGAAAACCTCCTGTGGTCCTGCAATTTCCTTGTTCATTTTAGCTGTAGATCAGCAGTGTGACATGAATCACTCTGCTTATCAAGGAAGTTTTCTGTTCTATTTTTAGATCAGCCCACAGCTTTTAGATATCCTTCTATCTTTCTTTCAGTCTTAAGTGAATCTTTTCGTTTTCTTTTACAATAACATATTTATCACTTTGTGAACTGATCATAACATCTGCTGCCACCAGGTGTTTGGCCACAGCAGAACAACAAGAACTCAGCTTCGGCATGAATTCTACCTTGTGTAAGTTTTACCAGACACCAGCTTGTCGAGTGGGCTAAAGAGCCACCTGCTCAATGTTGCTTCCCTTTACCAAAGTAACAATTTGCAGGCAGCTCAGTATCAGACTGATCTCATTGTTCGCGACTATGGGACACAGTTACTTCGATCTGTTGTTGCAACCGTCATGCAGTGCACAAGCCTGGCTAGCAATCTGCACCTCAGTGATGCATCTGTGCAAAGTGTGCAGTCAATGAGCGGTGATTTGCTCAACATCATGATGGACCTAGGGCATGCAGTGCTGAAGTGGAAAGAAACATGTTTAAAAACGCCGACAGCAGATGCCACTCAAGCTCTTTACATACACCATGCACTTTTTTCCATTCCTAGGAAAGATCTGGCAGATTGCTAAGAATTTGAAAGTGACTTGCTTCACTGAATATTCCATTAAGGAACGGAAATCATGACATGCACGACTGGGTGATGTTATGAACATTGAATGTAAGTCAATCCTGTTTGTGGAATCCTTGTGAACTAGTTGTATGACAATTTAAATGTACTTGGTTAAGGCCACAGAATTTGTCGCTGATTCTTTGGAAGTTTTACACTACAGCAACCAGCCCTGTTTTGCATTTTATCCTTAAAAGTGGCAATACCTAAGGTAGAAAAAAATTGTAATGACTCTACATTAAACCAACTGTAGCTATATATAGGTCTCTACTTCAGCATATAGCGTCGATGATGGCCTGGCCAAGAATTCGCATCTGCGTGCAGAAGGATGTGATTCACTCACAATAAAGTACTAACTGCTTGCATCAGAATGTATCCGCAAGCCACGGCTCATGGAGCACGCATGGAGGTTAGGACACCAAACTTCAACCTGCGGGGAGAAGCTACTCTCAACTAATGGTCATACTCTGTCAACCAAGCACCCATGCAGACTCACACTGACAGACACTCCATGTAATCCATCTGTACACGTTACAATACGAGCAGCTTCACATGTACATCCACATCATTCACACCCTGTTGTGGAGAAAGGAACTGGTTATGGACTTTGTCTTTTGATTTGCAGCTCTTCATAAAGGCTTCCTGTTGTTCTCATCTTCTAGGTATTTTACCTGTGACTGCAGAGAGTGAACCGATGCTCCCTAATCTGATGCAAGTGACTCTAACTGTGAATTTTTGTGCTATTGTCAACATTTTATTCAATCACGTGCATTTTTCATAGCTGTCACAGTGTTGGTTTGGTCCAGGGGCTCTTCTGGTCACAGCATAGTATTCATTGCCTTCCACTCTTTTCTGTAGCTACATGTATCTCTGTGACTCAGACATCCTGTTATTCTCTTCAAATATTCACTGTGTTGCAATTGTTCAATGATACATCATCTCTCCGAGTATATTCCTGTAACACTTAATTCAAATAATGCCTTTTTGAACTGTGAGTTTTATCAACATGGTCCATTTTGCCATGGGCATCACCCGCTAGTGGCCTAACTTAGAATTCTAAGCACCAGCTTATGTTTGAAAGTGTTGACTTTAATTGGCCAGTGTTTTGTGAAAGGCAATGGATGAGAACAGGTGGTAATTAGAAATGATAAATTCACAAAATCTGTCATCATAACTTAGATTCTTTGCATATGTTTTCCTTGCAATGATGAACCAGCAACAGTGTAAACTTGACATGAGAAATTGAAGAAACCTTATAGTGTGTAAGCTTGGTCAACTGATGATTGCAAAAATTTAAAGTGCCAACACATACTTGTGCATTCCTTTCAGTAGACACATGTACACGCATATGAATTTGTGTATAAACGCATGTTACACATGCACCCATGCACATTGATATCCACTCAGATGATGCGGTCGCATTGCACGTGCAGGTATTCATACTAACATATATTCATACATGCGTGTGCTGGCATAAAAACACATGCACATTCATTCACAACACACACACACTGTTGCTTACACCTTTCTGTTCAAATTGAGAGACAGACACACATGCAAACACACACACACACGCATGTGTGCAAACTCACACACGCACACTCTCACACAAAGGCAATTCTCATGCAATGACATACAAAAAAACCCTTCAAGAAGGCATCATACAATTAGGTCAGACTATAAATTATCAGAATGTTTTGTCAATGTTTTTCTGAAATTTTTCGTAAGCATTTACACGCCTAAGACTAACATTAAACAGTGTTCTGATTCTATCTAACAGGCAAATAATTGCTATTTGTTGTGAGTTCAATTCACCACTTGCAATGTGGAGTGAAGCAGCATACTCTATTTTTCTTCCTTTCAACTCTGTCTGAGCTTCTTTCCCTATCGGTTCTCGAATTCACCAATCTTCTTTGAGATTTTTTCGAAATAGGACTGTCAACTTTGCCAAATAAATCATCAGTCCTTACACTTATCCCTTTGTTCCTTATTGAAATGCTGATGTGTGCATGTATGTCACTTTATCTTCAATGTGTTGATTTAAAGTCGCTGGCAGAAACAGTTCAGCAAATGAGTCACAATAATCACGAGAAGATTAGTTATGTTGTGCTGCACTAGAAATGCCTCTGGTGTCAACAGTACATGAATAAACGTGACCAAGGAGTAATTATAAAGAAATTCGGCCTGCCGTGTCATTTCTGCCAGCAGTTAATGCAATGTTTTCGATTAGAGTCAACAAAGGTTATCCCCTGCATTTGCAACATGTCTACATATGTAATGGCTGACTCACCTAGCTGACTGTTGTATCAACATGGAACGTTCCTTTTGATCATCCATTCTCTGTTTCCAAGGTAACCAAGATTTTAGCTTGCTTGGTATAATCGAAACATATTTGTATAAACCAGGTGACAAGGTGGTTCGCTGCGTAATCATAATACTGAATTAATTTGGACTCTAAATTCAACAAAATAGATAAGAATTTTTTGAGAATTGCTCAAATCTGCAGGGATAAATTTGCGCAGTTCCATATCACAAGAACATGTGTATGGCTATATGCACAAGAGTTATTGAAGTAAGAAAGCAGTGCTTGCAAAACAGAAATAGATTGCGTCTTGTGCGGTGGATACCGGATCATATTGAGTCGAAGTTACAAAGCTCACCATAAATCTAGTTCTTTTCGATTGGTGGATTGGTCAAGGGGTTAAGATTGTGATTTTTATATTTCAAGCAACACATTATAAAGAAGGCTCTCTGAATATTGCATGTCTGCAGAAATTCACACAACAACTACAAACAATGCAACAATGGTGTCACATTAGTACATACAATAACAAGTATTAACAACCTTGAACAGTATTATGCTACGTGCACCTTCATTCTTGCTGACACAACTCCAAAGCATAACAACAAATAACGTGGCACGGATGCCTATGCACTTGCAGAAGCTTGCTGCAATAACATACTTTCATATACAACATTGAAAAATAACAACAACCCCATGGTTAGGAACAGGTCATTTATTTCAGCCAACAAACAAAGATTTCATGGCCTGAAAGCGAGCCCCTCAGCTTTGTTTCCAGGAAATGGCAAAAATTTAGCCACATTGTCACATCATAGTAATTGATTCCAGCAGTAATGTCACAATTCAATGAACATGCGCAACAGATCTAGATTTGGCAGAAAACCATGCAAGTAGATTGTGAGTTACCTACAGCCCCTGATCGCATAATGGTTAGTATGCTTGACACAAAAACTGGCAGTCACTTCAAGAAATGGCGAAAGTGCACGTGGCAAACTTTGTAGAGCAATACAAGTATGATATATTCACATCACCTTGATCTGCATGAACTGATAAATACAGTTATGGTGGATAGAAAAACACATGCATAGGCACACACAGTTATTTACAGACAGAGAGGCACACAGAGAGAAGGGGAGACAATGAGAGATAGAGAGACAGACAGACAGACAGACAAATAGACAGGCAAAGGGACAGACAGACAGACAGACAGACAAAGATGAAGAGACAGGTGCTCAATTAAAAGAAACAGCAAACTCGTCAGCTTCAAATCAGACAAAAGTGACCATAAATATTTTCAGAACATTTCTTCAAGTGGCATTGTTTCATGAAAAGAGAAAGGAGCCAAATGTACGTTCTGCAACGCCTTCCAAGTCAGCCTCCACCAAGGCTTTATAGAGAAACTTAACAGTGTGTTGGGTGCTCATGTCCATCCAAGCACAAATCATCTTCAGCAAGCATTCAGCATCATCATCACGATTCTTCTTCTCAATAGCGATGATGTCGTTCTCTGAAAAAGCTTCTGGCTGATTAGGCTTATGTTCCTTGCGCAAGTGTCTTGCTACATTCCGCCACTTCAAAGCAGCAGACGTCTTCTGTAGGTTGAGGATGTGACTTCGGGTTATTTCCTGGTCTTTGGGAAGAATGCCTCCTGGATAAACACAAAAATTGCAGGTCAAACTCAAGCTGTCCTTATTTGAATTTGTGCAGGAGCCATTAGTCAGACATGAGAATGGGCACAATTTATAAGAAATGACAAGTTTTATCAGTGGTCACACCAAAGAACAAGATGAAATCTGTTCTAAACCTTATAGACAGCAAAAAGAAGTCTGGATGGTCATGTTATCACACTTCATGGATTACCTAAAATAACCTTTACTGAAAAAAGAGGACAGACTGTGAGCATGCATGCAAACAGTATGTAACACTCACCAGTTGTGGCTACAAGCTGCGGCCGTGGAGATGAGTTTGCTGTTCATGAGAACAGAGAAGCATAGTGTACACAGATGACCATGTGCAGGGAGCAAGGAAAGTTGCTTAAAGCTGATAATACTTCATTGAAATTTATCATCACGGCACAATTCTAGTTCAATGATAATTCATTAGTTTTAGTCTGGAACAAGGGAGGAATATTAAGGTGTAACATACAAGGGGAAGTCCGCTTCTTAAATGATCCTGTCTATAACTTGCATCAAAACAAGACACACCCTTCATGACACCAGTGCCAGTGTTGTACAGCATGCATAGGAACATTCAGACTTCTGCAAAGGTTCGGCCAATCTGATAAATACCACAACACCTGTGTAGGGAGGCAATATTTAAGAGAAATAACAAAACTAAAATGTTGCAAATGAATCAAAAGTTATAGGGGAGAACAACCGCTGCAGCAAGTTCCGAAGCAGAGTCACAGGGTAAACCCATGGATTTAATTGCATCAACTTGCATTGGTGAATAAGAGTAATTCTGCAGGGCTGCAAATTAACCAGAGAGCTGATTCAGTTGATATCACCAGAAGAAAGCAGCACTTCTCAAAGGACATACTGTTCACACAACATTGCAATTGGTGTTTCTTGGGACACAAGTGGCTACTAATATTAGATGAAAATTCAAGCCAAGCACACTGGGAGGTGGAATGTAGCTATATACATATTCTATATACCTCCATCAAGCTGTTGTGGACGGATGGCCATGCCTTTCTTGGGGCTCAAATTGGATGGTATCTGTGAAAAACAAGGAGAGAAACCGCTTGGTTTCACAGCTAAACATAACATTTACCTATTGACCTTGAATCGCATAATACATCAACCGAAAGACAAGTGCTGGACAATAAAACAATCACTAGTTTTACATGAGTTCTTTCTATGGTTGAACTGTCACACTTTTTACAGGTCACCATTTGCACAATGTGCCCACCTGAAACTGTTCTTCACGAGAAATCCAGCAACGGGCATTTGTTGGCAAAGGGCAACGCTGTCCACATGTGCAGCACGAAATGCCAGACATCAGGAGCAGTCCATCGTTTAGCACACACAGGCTAGCACCGACATCATTCGCACAAACTTCGTCGTGACAAAGGCGGATCTTGTGTCGTCTACACACGAGCATGGAGGTAGCACATTCACTTTCCTCACAGTTGATGTCTCTGTGCTTCTTACACTTCTGGCAACTTCGACATGGAACGATGATGGACACTGAGAACTTCAGCTGTAGCATTGCCGGTTGGCATGCTTTGTCTAGGCATTCCAAGACTCGCTCACGGATGTTATTGCACACTTCAGCCATGCGGAATGGTTTGCGCTTAAAATAGTCCAAGCTATCATCACTATTGAACACCTGCCACTGCACCACAATCCTAATGGTGCCAGTGTGTGCATTGTGACAGAGAACCACTTCAAACTGCTCACAGTCCTCACTGTCGTCACGGTAGCAAAAACGCACACAGTTGTACCGAAGTGTGACTCGTCTCCAGTCACGCAGCAACCAGACAACCAGTCGGAAGTACATGCTGTGTGGTATAGGCATTTGCTGATCAGCAGAATGAACAATGAGTGGAACTTCATGCATGGACAAGACAGTGAGCTCATCGTTCTCCAATGGTGCTTCAACAAAGTGATCTGCATCCACTTCATGTGCAATGACAGACGGCACAAAGTAAAACGGATTTGTTGACTTGTCATCAGATCTAGAGCTGCTTTGGTGGCCATCACAGAGCAGGTCAAACTCTTTCATGATCGAAATGAGCTGCTTCTGCAACTCTGGGCTCAGCTCATCCTTCCACACCATCGTGATCAGCTCTTCAGAGAGTTCTCCATGCTCCTCTAACCTTCTCCAGTGCTCTTGTTGCTCTGGCGGTGTACCTGTGATTGGCTTGATTGTGATAACCTTGGCAAGCTGGGAAATGAACCACTGAACATCAAGGATAACAATGTTCCTGAGGTTTTCTGGCTTCTGAAAGTGAATAAGCAGGCCAAGGTTGTGATAAAACTCCAGCAGGACAAGCTGCTCAATATCATCAACTTCACACACTTGCTTCACGAGAGAGCAAGTCTGCTCCAGCTTCAGCCACGGAACTTTGTTTGGACCTTCACGCAGAACTTTCAGGCTCTTTTCAAACTTTAACCACTTCCGAGGGATCTTCTGCTCATTTTCACAAGAGAGAAGCTGCTCAGCTAGATGAATTATGTGCTCCTGAAGGATCTGCACTTCCTGGCATGGAGTGTCATCCTTGCCTGAGAGAGTATTGTTGATCAAATGGACACCTTTCTGCCGAAACATGCTGACATGTTTGAACGCCTGAACACCATTGCAAAGCTGTGACAGCTGTTCGTAAAGATCCTCGCCCGTCAACAATGGTGCCTTGTCAGCATGAGTTGCAACCATGACAACGGGTGGCCAGACAGTGACCTGTTGGCCAGCTTTTGCTCTATTTCTAGAGTAATGAATAGCACACAGCCACTGAAGCAGGTAGTCGAAGTTTGTCATCCCACTGGGAACTTCGCATGTCTTCCTTTCATTAAACTTTGTTCGGAAGATGTTGGGAGCAGTTTGTAGAAAGCCTTTACCAGGACCATGGTCAAGATAGGTCCTGTCTACCTTAAAAACGAGAAGATAAATGTTGCGAACATATGCCATGAACATGTGCTGGATAGCATAGTAAACTGCTTGCCCAGCGTAGTCCCAGATAGTGATTTGGAGCTTGTCTTTCTCACTTTCATCCATCACATTTGGGTTGTCTTTCAGCTTCTGAATTATAACAGCAAGTTTGTCAGAGTTAATTTCATGACCAGCAGTTGCTGCTGCTTGAATAGACTCCTGTTTTGTTGGCTCATTCAATGAAGATCCAGACATTTGATCACTATGCTGGGTCTGTTGAGCATTAACAATCAGCGGAGAGGCAACATCCTCACTTCCTGCTTGATGAGGCATAACAACGCCAACCGACAGTGCTTCTTCCTCTTGTCCTTCAGATAATGTATAAGGATCAGTTACCTGCTGATGAACTGTTTCTTTCTCCAAAGAAGACCATTTCCTTTCAATTTCCTCCTTCAGCTGCTCAAGGTCTGGCAAGCACTCCCGAGCGATGTCCTCATCACCTTGCAATGGCAGATCACAGGCAATCCAGTTACAGCATGTTTCAATGTCAACTGTGCATTGTGATGGGTTAATGTGGATACCCGTCGTGCTTGCTTCATTTGGGTTGAATTTTTCATTCAGAATTGATTTCTTCACGCTGGTCTTGCCAACGCTGTGCTGGCCACAAATGCTTACTCGCAACCGACGCACGTGAACCGAGCCCTTATTAGCGGCTTCTGAGAAAACCTTCTGTGCCTCTGGTGTTTTGCAGTAAAATGCCAATGGAATACTTGCTGTGACATACAAAGGAAACCACAATCACCAAAACAAGGAGTTGCCATTTGTGCAATAAAGTTGGCTGTGCATGCGGCAAGAGACCACTTCCCTTTATGCCCATCATTAGTGCTAAGAATTGATTACCGTGTACATGCAGTTAATTATCCACCTACATTGTTAGGGTCGTGCGCAATCAATTATATAGGATCAGTGAATGACCCAAAGGAGTAATGTTATTAAATTAATTAAGGGTCCTTTCTCTAACATTTTCTTTTCTGTGGTTTAAGGTAACTCCTTCTCTGCCAGTTTCAGTAGTTTCAAACAACAACAGTCCACAAGACAACGGGTTGCAAGAGTATTAAGTGTCAGACCAAACCCTCAGTGAACACCACACTTCCTAATCGAGCACCGTGTAGACTTTTTCCTGCTATTTATTTGCATATGAGATGTATTCTGTTTTGCATTTGTAATTGATACCCAAGTGTTTGGCTTAAATAATTCCATTTCATTCCTTTGGATAGGCACAGGCACACTGATGCACACACAACCACACAAACACACACACGCACAGTGGATGCACTGTACCAACATGTGTGGCCACATGCACACATACCATGGTACAAGAGCAGACAGTTGCATGAAGTTTAAATTGCAAAAATGCACAAACAATTGCACCTTTCCAAGCACACACAAACAACAAACACAACATACCCTGCTCAGGTGAGGATGTGGCTGCTTCTTCTTCATTCCTCTCCACAGATGGAATATCCTCCTTCCTTGGCAAATCTACATTTAGCCCAAAACAGTCTCTTCTAGAACAAACACATATGCATGACACCCACCTTTTTTCAAAACATGGCAGTGTCAATGGTCTATATGGAAATTTACACTGGGTCACAATAGGAAGGCTTTAATCAACATCAGCTTAAAGTGAATTATTTTCACAGCATCCACACAACAAACTCCACACTTCACATGAGGTTATGACTGTAACTACTTTTGATTATTTACTGTGGCAGAAATTAGTTTTTTTGTAACAAGCTATTTTATATAAAGTGGTTTCACATAGCTAGGGCTCACCTAGAAACATGCATATACACATCCGCAGTCAGAGATACATTATACACACATGCGAAGCATACATGCATACCTGTACACATATGCATATGCAAACACTCGTACTAGCGTGCGTACATGCATCTGTACATACACATTGAGCATAGTAAGGGCACAGAGTAGATTATAACATAATTATATCAGAAGACATGTACATTAGCACAAATGGCATGCATATGGACAGATGTACACATACACACATGTAAATACAGTCATGTACTAGTACAACTGAGCACTCCAAAGTGAGTTGAGAGTGAGAAAGTTTCTTTGTGAGTTCTTTCTGCCGAATCTTCTCTTCTGGCAAGTTCTGTGTTAAATAAAGAAAATACACTCTACACATTTACTCAAACTGTTTTTCAGTACCAAAACATCGTGATAAATCCCTCAAGTTGTTGGACAAGCATGGACTCTTTGTATGTGCAACATGGCAGTTAACTAGATATAGTATGTTGGGTACTGTACATAATGTAAATAATGTGGGTAATTTATATTTTGCTCTCCTCAAGCTCTGTCTTCATCCCTATTGTTTTTGAACTCTCTCTCTCCCATTTGAATCCTTTTCTATTTGCTCACCCAGCTTGCTACGCACTCTTTTTACTCGCTTGTGTAACATTCTCCTTATCATTTCCCTTGCTTCTATGCTGTCACTGCTCTCTTTTGTGAGTTCTCACCCTTCAAACTGGCCTATGTTCAGGCTATCTGGTTTGATCAGATTATTACTACAACACAGACAAAAGCAAAACAAGGCATGCATGCACGAGTACGTACAACAATCGCAAACATCATTTGGGGCATACGGCCTCCAATGGCTGCCTCTGTGATTCAAAGCTTGACGCAATCACATTGCATTTAATTGTAAGCTGACAGAAACACAGGACTGCGAGAGAAAGATGGAGCATTGTGAGTGATGGAGCATCTGAGATGTATGCATCAGTGTGCATGCATATGAAGTCTGTACAGCTTGTATGTGTATGGGTGCGAGTACTGGGGCGCATGGATGAGTATGGGTATGGATGAATGAGTTTTTCAAAAACGAGGTGCAATATGCGATGTGCCCATATTAGTTACAACAATGAAACAATTACTTCAAAGTAAATAGAACATTGATACAGGGGTAGTCATCGTGCTGTTTCTGCTAAAATGACACCATCTTGAGTCAGGTAACCGTTCACGTTCACATGCAGGCTCTGAACTGTAATGTTCAAGGTCTGCTTCTTTGTGTCAAACCTGACCACCACAGGATGAACTATCTTTACTGAACACTTAAGCACAGTGAACTCCTACCCTTGCAATTGAACAACCCTCTCCACATAACACGTCAGGCCCTTCACACTGCTAGCAACTGGTAGAGGGTTTGTCTACATCTATGAAGTAGACGTTCTTATGGCTCAGCTCAGCCTTCTCAATGTTAGCAGTAAAACTTGCAATTGTGATGCAATCCCCCTTAGATAACGCTGAGCCTTCACAATCAGATGTCACCTCCACTGTTAAAAAACGGTTGCATTTATGGACAAAAGCTTTTCCAGCGGCTTGCTGCTCATGGCGAAAGCCTCACACACACATACATGTACAGACTATGAGGATCAAAAAAGCACTTTGCAAAGAAGCTCTGTCCTCCTGCTATGTTGTTTGTGACCTTCCTAGCTACATGTCTCAAAATTGACATGTGCCTCCGTGAGTCTTTCTTACAATCTGTCTGTCTGTCTATTTGTCTGTCTCTGTCTCTGTCTCTGTTTCTGTCTCTGTCTCTGTCTGTCTGTCTGCCTGTCTCTCTCTCCCTCTCTCTCTCTCCTCGAGCATCCTGACTAGCAGATGAGTTGTTCATAATCTACTAGAGAAGTATGCACGCCCACACACACACACACGCACACCATCACATTGTTACTACATACTTGTACCAAAAATATTCCTGTTGGCAAGTTCCAGTGAAGGCCGGAAAACTTTAAGCGACTCCTCATTCTCTTCTAAAGGAACAACAAGAGCTCCAATGGGCAATGAGTCCTCCAGGCCGGTGTCAGGCATGGTGATACACCCTAGAGGTGTTAACAGGCTCCAGTCACCAGCATCGTTCCTCCGCACAAGATTCGAACTTTCATGACAGACCAGCTCTAACCAATGGTTCAAGGAGCGCAGTTTGTTGCATGGTGCACAATGAAGCACTTCCTCTCCTTGAAATTTTTTGCCAAAAGACTCCACAAAAAGGAACGGGTGGACACCATCCAGACAAATAGATCGTTCTGCACGCATGAAGGACTGTCGGGGAAGATTAATACTTTCAATTTTCTGACAAACTGCCTCCTTGAAGCTTCTCACACAGCCAACAAAAAATGCCTGAGAAATTCGTAACTAAAATCTGGTCCGTTGTCTGGAAATGACATAAAGGGCATTTCAAACAACATGTTCCCGACTAACAGAAGAAAGCAGCAATCAACACGAAGGTCCTTCTAGATCTTCACAGCTGCCAGGACGAGCAAGACAAATGCATGTGCACATCCATCCATCCATTTACATAACCATGGTCACCAGCGTCTAGTCGTGGTGAGTGCAGCCCTCTCCCCTCCCCTCCCCCTCCTCCTCCCACTCCCCTGGCACCGCTGATCGCAGACCAGACCGTCTGGATATCTCGCGCAAGACCTTCATTGAACACCTAAACCGGAGGCTCGGGATCATCATGGTACATGTGCAGTGGGTCCCCAGGGATCAAAACATACCTACAGACTACCTTTCTAGAATCATTGACCACGACAATTGGCAACTAGCCCCACCTCTTTTTACTGAACTCAATCACACATGGGGCCCATTCTCTGTTGACCGCTTTGCAAGCCACCTGTCCACCCAGTTGCTTCGCTTTAACAGCCAGTGGTAGAACCCCAGCTGTGAAGCCGTTGATGTGTTTACACAAGATCGGTCTCAGGAAAACAACTGGTATGTACCTCCCCCAGCACTGCTAGGCAAGTTGTTTGCGTTCCTCTTGGCAGCAAAATGTCACGCTGTAGTTGTGTTGCCAGAATGGCCCGCTGCCCTGTGGTGGCCATGCTGGAAGCCAGGAGGGGTTTGGTATCTTCTTGTGGTCGATATCTGGGCACTTTCACCACAACCCTTTCTCGTGGACCATGTGTCACTGCCAGAATGCATCTTTGGGCCCAGGACCCCAGCATTTTTCTATTACAGCAGCCAGAACCTGCTCTAAGGGATGCTGCAGGCGCCAGTTCTGATCCCACCGTTACAGATACTTGCACGCTCATATGAATCTGCTCTAAGGGGAGATGGTGCAGACTACTACACTAGTAGTCAGGTTAACCCGAGTGTCGTTTGATTTCTACACATTCTGGCCCTCTTCATTCAAAAAGAAAAAAAATCATCAGTCATGCTCCTTCTTTATTTGGGTTTAGATGTTTGCATTTGCTTTGTAGCTGTTCAGATGAATAGTGGCATTTCTGTAGCAAGTGTGAACACGCTTTCATAGTCAGTATTGGTTATTACCATACATATACATAATTTTGCATGTTGATTCAGTCTGACAGCTGCTACGAAGAAGACTTGTGCAGCACGCAGACTGAACAGTCAGTAAAGAAGATGCAACTGCGGAAGTTCGAAGGTGTTGAATGATGGAAAGTTGTTAGCATGATGTTTGTTTGGCTTCTAAGGCCAGGGGGTGTGCGAACCTAAGGGATCTGGGGAGGGGGTAGGCTTAGTCCAGCACCTATGGGGAGTGGAGAGTTGATTGGCTTCTGAAGCTGGAAGGTGTGTGAGCCTGAAGGATCTGGGGGAGGGGGCAGGCTCGGTACAGCACCTATGCAAAATTAAATGGAATGGTACAGATTGTTTTGGCTTCTGAAGCCAGGTGTGGGAGCCTGAAGGATCTGAGGGTAGGGGCAGGCTCAGTACAGCACCATTTCATTCCTAATGGGTAGCCAACTTGGGTTGCTTAAAAGAAAGCTTTGCCCAGTTTTCATCCTGCTTTACACACACTCTGAAGAGAATAGTTCTTCCTGTCTTTGGCTCAGGTTCATGCATCTGCCTTCTGGCAAGACCTTAAGGCGCTACCACCAGCACTGCAACATCTGGCACAACAAATACCAACATTGCTACTTAAAGACAAAGCACCCTCAACCTGCAAGAGCTACCTGTCTGCATTTCAGTGCTGGGCCTCATGGGCATCCAAGACAAACCTTCCACCATTGCCAATGCAACTGGCACACGTTGCTGTTTATCTCACTCACCTTGCGCAACCTGGATGTGGGAAAACTCCCATTGTGCAAGCCCTGGCAGCTCTTTGATGGATTCATCATAAAGCAGATCAACCTGACCCAAGTGCACATCCAACAATCCCACAGCTTAAAGAGGCAATTTGTCGTATGCTCAGCCACTCCACTATCCGCAGATCCCCACTCTCACCCGTCCAGTATCAAAGTGTGATGGAAATGCTGAACCGACAGCCTCAGTCTTTGGCTAACAAACAGCTGGCAGTGATGTTTGGCCTTGGCTTCTCCGCCTCATTGTGTTGGGACGACCTGTCAGGACTGACAGCTGGAGACATCCAGGTCTATCCCTCCCACATGCTGGTGTCACTTTGGCAGCGCAAGAATGATCAGTTCTGGGAGGGACAGCAAGTTGTTGTCAGCCGCAACGATTCGCATACCACATGGCCAGTGGCCGCAGTGGAACGTTTCCTACATGCTGAACAACACCAAGCAGAGGACCCACTACTGAGATGAGTGATCAGTGCTCCAAATCAGGCGATTGACTTGTTGGGAGAATGTCATATATGAGAGCCAGGGGGCTTCTCCGGGACTCGCTGGAGAGAGCAGGTATCCTGTTGGCAGGCTTTGAAACACACAGTCTGCGATCAGGTGGAGCGACAGCAACCACAAACTCCGGGGTGGCTGATTGTCTCCTTCAATGTCATAGCGATGGCGATGCCTGACATTGCAGAACTGCTACATTGAAGAGGATATGGCTGACCTTTTGTCTGTGTCTCAATGCATTCTAACCCTCTAACTACCTCCTATGCTTTCACCTGTGCAAGAGAGACTCAATACAAGTGGCGTGCACACGGAGCCGTCACAGGCCATATGTAAATATACTGGATGCCCAATGCCGCGCAACGTCCACATTGAGGCACTCGTTGAAGGTCTACATTGCATACAAGACTAGGACTGGGCTGCTACAAGTTACAACAAAGTTAAGCTACTTTGGTTGGGACAAAGGAGGTTGTAATTGTGTTTACAGCGACAGAGTTTCTTCACCTCATCCTCATCATGCAGTCTACCATGTAGATTTTGAAGATACGACTAAAACAAATCTACATGTACGTGCACTAAGCGCAGAGTCGGCATACTGGAAATGTTGCAGCTTGGTGGAACCAAATCCACCTGCATGCATTCAACTGCATGAGTCATGTGGCCCTTTCCATCAAAAGTTCAGAGCTCACAGCAACTAAACAGCTGCAATTGAATCAGCTGTGGGCCTGGGACTCCCTATCGCTATCGATATCAGAGAAAAACACTTTCAAAAGTTCAGCGCTCTGATCGATAGGCAAACGACTCAGGGAGAGTTGGCCTGGGCAGAGGCTAGGCTTACTTTCATTTGGCTATGGTATCTGGTTATCTGGTTAGGCAAAGGAGCAAGCTTAACTAGGGCCTAGGGTGGTACACAATGAATCACAGAGAGTAAGCCACTGAGAGGCTCAGCTGACTTTGATTTTGCTACACCAGTAAGGCAAAGGAGCAAGCTTGACTTGGGCGGACCACAAACTGGGCTGGCGTCTAGAATTTGTTCCTCTTCCCTTTTTTCACATGGCTTCAGAAAGGTTTTTCTCTGGTGATGTATTTAGAAAGGTAGACCTCTGTTCATGGCATACATTACAAACAGCTGCAGCTGTGCTGCACGGCCCGGTTGAAGTATGTACACCTTCCTACCATACATTTTGATTGGGAAAAAAGACGCAATTAGCATGCGCTGGCTGGTAATGGTTGCAGCGTGACGGACACACACACAGACACACATACAGACACACGGACACGAATTAATTGTCTGTGGAGCCCTCCTCAGCCCCTATGGGCCTGACGATAGCAAAAAGACCAACTACATCCTGTCATTTGGTCTACGGTTGCTATTAGTAAGCAGGTGGATGAAAAGTTGAATTTTTCGTTGGTTGAGGAACGAGTTAGATAAAAAATATAGTTTTCAGACGCATGCGCTGTACACCTGGCGGACGCATAAGAACGGTGCACAGTGTGTGTGATTTTTCACTGTGGTTGGTCTTACATGTTGTCCACACATCTGTTCTTACCATTACATCCACCCACTCACCCAC